>LDEV01001259.1:0-17871 GCA_001014755.1 Blastomyces silverae | reverse complement strand
CCGCCAATACCTCGCCCTCAACCAGAATCGCAAACACAACCACAACCACAAACACAACACCAATACTCACCACACACCCCCAATGAGCCACGAAATAGCGGAACCAGCAGTAATAGCAACAGCAACAGCAATAACAGCCTCCTAAGCAAACGCCGCGGAGAAGCCATGGCAGATAAGATGGAGAACGAGCTAGATGTCAACAAAGCAAGCAGACGCCGTCCCAGTCCTTTGAATTCCGGGAGTAAGTCGGACAGCGGTGCTGGAGCTGCGGCACAGGGAGCACTGAGGACGCCATCGCCGTCGGTGGCTTTTCAGGCCCGGCAGAAGAGGCAGGCGCAGGAACGGCAGCAGCAGAAGCAGCAGAAGCAGCAGCGGCAGCAAGGGAGGCGGGATAGAGATATGACCGACGATGATAGCGACGTTTATGTGGAACAACAGTCTGACCTGCTAGGATCGCAGGGGCGGAAATTGACGCCTACGAGACGCGGGCCGGATTTATATCTTAATGTCGAGTGAGATGGATTCTTTTCTTTTTCACCAAAAAATGGACCGCCTACCCTCTCACTACCTCAACATGCTCAGAACTCCTCTTGTTCTTCTCATCATCGCTTACTGCAGCAGCAGAAGCAGCAGAAGCAGCAGCGGCAGCAAGGGAGGCGGGATAGAGATATGACCGACGATGATAGCGACGTTTATGTGGAACAACAGTCTGACCTGCTAGGATCGCAGGGGCGGAAATTGACGCCTACGAGACGCGGGCCGGATTTATATCTTAATGTCGAGTGAGATGGATTCTTTTCTTTTTCTTGTTTTTCTTGCTATTTTTATTTTTATTTTTTTGGTTTGATTCACTGGGTCGCGAGGCCAGTTTATTCTTCATAATATCGTACTAGAGTACTCATCAGTCGTCCCTCCCCCGCTCCTTTTTTTTTTCCCGGGTGAAATGCCCAATTTACCAATACGTCCCTTGGTCGAATTTTTATGGATTTTCGCAACTCTTTTTGGTTTTCTGGATTTCTCTACACTGAAGAAAAATGCATGCATAAGGTGAATGTGTTTCTCAGCCTTTCTTTTTCTCGCTTCCGTACGCTATTCTCCCGTTATTTTCCTCTGTATACAAAAATCCTGCCATTTTCATCGTGCTTATTGTATTGATATACCCCCTGATCCTGGTCCTATCGAAGCTTCTTGACATTTGTACAGAGTACGAGCGCTTTCCCTTTCGATTACAAGTTTTCTCTCTTATCCCGTTCTCCCGTCTCCTTGTCTTGCTTCCGTTTAAGAAGGAACCTTACATTCCCGGGCATGGGTTGCTATACACTTTCTATCCGTACAACCAACCTACGTTGCCCTTGTTATATTATGATTCTTGACACAATATTACAGATAAAATTTCATTTATGTATGAATATATGGACACGATGTTGGTATGCATGCCACTATAGAAATATCCCCCAATCAGCTAGGGATCAATTGCTACAATTGTAGCCGAGGCAAATTGTGTTTGGATAGGGAGTTAGGTCACGTGGCAGTCTTCATCTGAACCGGATATCTGTATAGCAAGTGAAGCAGAAGAACGTTTCTGTCCTCGTCCTTTCAGAATCCAAGGGCTTTCCGCCCCACGCGTTTCGTGAACAACATCAATTTATATTCACGAACGGCAAATACTTTACAATGGCGTTTCCAAGTGACTTCTATTCTAACATGGACGCCATGTTTGATTCCCTGCCTCCTGGCCTCCCACGACCAGCAGATTTCCCTAGCCCAGAGAAGGCTCGACGACAGGCCCGGGAATATTCCACAGCTATCCTGACCTCCTGGATCACGCTAAGAAAAATCCTGGATAGACATGAAGCTGTGTTGCGAAAGCGTTGGCTCAAGAAGTCGAGAGAACAACGGAGAAGGATCCTCGTTTCTGCTTTCCGCGATATTCCTTCAACCCATCGGCCTGACTACGATGCGTTTCGGAGGGGTCGCGGACTTGACTCCAGGGATGCTTACTTGTGGCCGTATATCAACATAGAGGATCTGGCTGAGTTCAAAACCCTACTGATATTCCTCAATGCCAGAGGACGTAATCCGCCATCCATGTTTGCCCATTCCGATCTCGATGCAATCCACCTTGGCCGGGTCAGTGGTACGATCTGTCCGGCGTTTCTCAATGAGTATACCATGACCTTAGAGGGCGAGACCGTTAATACCTACGGGAGGATGGTTTCCTGGGACGAAGATGACGAGGCCTTTGATCTTATGTATTCTGGGATAGGCGTCCAACCCGGAGAGGGTTTACTGATCTTGGAAATCCAGGATAAAATCATGGAGTTCCTTGTCAACTGTTGCCGCGGAATCCTCCAAGACATGGATCCTACAGCACTAACCGATCCACACATCCCCATCCAACCGGAACCGCCAGCTATTGTGAAAGATGCAACTGAATGGCCTACTATGGCCGCTATCGCTGCAGAGTCTCCTTACCGCGTCCCGGCAAATATTGATTTCGAACAACTCCGGGCAGTGATTGCAGCAAGACGTTCCGCTGCGGTACACCATATCTGGGCCCTTCGCGAAGATCCTGGGTATTTCCATGATACCCTAGGAGACTGCTATGAGCATCGACAGGAGTCGATGCTGGATGAGAATAAAAAGCCCCACCCAGTGTTTGGAACGGACATTTTTTGGGCTCGCGTCTACGGATCGGTGATAATCTCTGCCTATGAAGACCTCGTCGGATTTGACACGCTTTACCACCAGATCGAGAAATTAGTTGCTTTACGAGAACGGTATGCCGCGGAAATTTCTCCAAACGCAGCATTACCTCGCGAATATATGAAAGAGCTCCTGATTTTGAGAGAATGCCTGGATATAATAAGCAAGGGCGCGATTGGAGACTTGAAAATGGCTCTTCCAGCGTCTCCACCTATGCGTTCCTTGTTCGTTCGAAGACAGCATGCGCCAGGTTCCACAATCATCCCGGTATCGACGAAAAAGGGTGTTGTTACGGATTATTTCTTATGGCTCTTTAAGATCCTATTGGATCCACAGCAGTTGTTTCTCTGTCGCTTGCCTGATCTTACAGACGAAATCGAAAGACTTGTCCATAGCGACCCAAAGCAAATGGCAAAATTCTCACCTGCCGTCGCCAGCATATTTTCAGATCTTGGGCTTCTTGCAGGTACCCTTCGTGAAGTGAACACATATTTCCCATGGGCTGCTGGTTTTGACCAGCAAAACCAGATGTTGTTTCCGGCAGGAGAAATATCCAGGGAAGCAGAAGATTTACTTTTAACAATTGTTGATGTTTCCAAGTATTTTAGAGATCATGAGCTGGTGAGCCTAAAGCTAGAAACGCCGTTTGATGGGAGATTCACTTATCCATCAGACAAGCGGAGGACACAGCAGCATGTGGAGGCAATGCGGAAGGCAGAGCAGAATCTAGACTCGTTCTGGGAAACTATCGACCAATATTACCAACGGAATACCGGTAAAACTCTCGTAGAATCTTTCCGCCATCTTCTTCCTGATGATCGCCAATTGGAGCGGACACCGGAATGGGCTCCGCCACCAACAAAACCTACCGTTGACCCTTCGAACGATATCTGCGAGCCTTTCTCTCAACTAAATGTTCAAGATGCGACCAAACCCACAGCAAAAGTAACAGCAGATGACAGGATCAAAATCAAAACAAAGGGCACTCCCCACCCTCAACCAGACACTGAACCAAGCATACCCCATCACGGCACCCCAAGACACATCCCAGACACCCAGCCAACATTCCGCATCAGCAAACGCGCGCTCAAAGTATTCTCAACCCTCTTCCATGACCCGTCGGGAGAAGACCAACCGGGCGAGATCCCATGGTCCGACTTCCTACACGCCATGGTGTCGACCGGTTTCGGCCCGGCCAAACTCTACGGCTCCGTGTGGCAGTTTACGCCTGCGAAGCTGGACGTCTCGCGGAGTATACAGTTCCACGAACCGCATCCACGGAGCAAGATTCCGTTTAGGGTTGCCAGGCGGTTTGGTCGTCGGTTGAATCGTGCGTATGGGTGGCATGCGGGGATGTTTGCGTTGGCGGAGCAGAATTGATCCGACTATAATCCGTAATGGATCTATGTTTTGAGGGTGAGCTGTTAAAAATGTGTTTATAGCAGCAATAAAAAACTATATACTGTGCGCAAAAGGGGATCCCCCCTTGGCTATATGTATATTATACTCTTAAAACAATAGAGGATTTAATGTTATACTACCTTGCCACGCTTGTTAATCCATTGCAGTTAACCACTCCCCGCCTCTCTGCTAACCTGCTTACGAAATGAAAGGGAAACGATTAAATACTTCGCGCACTAGACCATGGAGATCTAGTTATGTCGAAAGATGTGTAAGCTTACAAGCTGGGAACCATGTCAACTTCAGCCCCGATTGGTCAGTAACTATTTATAGTAAGCTTCAACGTTTGTCATTTTGTCCTTACAAGCTACATTTCATCGCGTGTGTAACTAAATACTCCGTATTTCTGAGGCAGTCGTTCTCTCAATAAACAGGGCGCATCTTTACTAATATATGAGTTAGCGAAAGGGGAACTCTTCACAAAATAACTAAACTAAAACATTGCACTTTGAATCTTTACAGTAAATCGAGTGGTTTTGAGAAGCTGACAAGAGTATTTCCCCCAGTTTCCTATGAAGGCTCACGGCTTGACAGGGTTTGCGGCTGGCATTTGAGCTGAGTCGATGACCAGGGGTTGTGCCTGTCAAAGGCCTGTACAGCACATACAGTATAACCACGCATATGAAGTATGAACCTAACAGAAGAACTTGCGCCTCCTTTGCTAGGGATACATCAGACATATAAGAGCAAGAGCAAGCGCTGTTCTCTCACCTGAGGAATTGCACTTTTAAAAATTCAACTGCTTAGTCCCGCATATATATATACATATATCATGGCCACGATCACAACACCAGAGCCCTTCCATGCTATCTCGACGGTTGCCGTGAAGCCCGAACATGCAGCTGAGGTGAGTGGCCTGGACAAATTTCTTCCCCATTTTTTTTTTCTTTTTCTACTCCTTCTCCCGAGGGATTGAAAAAGGGTATTCATTCGGTTTTTGCGACATAGTTAAAGGGGTTTTTTTACTTTAACTTCTTCGCACTTGACTTGAAAATTGGTGTCTAAGACTCAGACTCTGACATTTCTCCTCTCTACCCTATCCCCAATTCATAATATACACAGCTCACCAAACACTGGGATGAACTCTGCCAAATCGTCCGCGGTAAAGAGCCGGACTGCCTCACATACATGTGGTTTAAAGTCGAAGGCAAGGATGAATATGTCTGGGTAGAAAAGTATAATCCCTCTCCCCGCCTCCCTTTTTTTTTAAACGAAGTAACGTAACCAAGCAAGCACACTTCTAACATGAATTTTTTTCTGCCACTTCCCCTTCTCACAGGTTCCGAACGAGAGCTGCTTATAACGCACACGTCTCATCGCCCCACGTTGCCGAGTCCTTCGGGAAATGGATGCATCTGTTGGATGGGGACTTTGGATTCCAGAGGTCTGAGAGCGGGACTGTGGGGGGCTGGCAGGAGTCGGAGTCTGCTTGATGGCATATTCATATATATATAGTATAACCTCATCTAACGGTGGGCAGGCCAGTCTGCAGTATGAGAAATAGAATAAGATTTTCCTCGGGTTTGTCTACTTGATTTCATTCTTGAATCTTCTCTAAATCTAGATATAGTATTCTATATCTAGCAATGTAAGTACTAAATATATAGCTTGCATCTTTAAATGCTTAATCTAATTTTTCACTCATCTGTGTATCCCGTGTATATATCTATATCTATATATATATGGAGACATGGAGACATGGAGACATCTTGGAGTTTGAGGTGTTCGATTGTAGTGAAAAAAAGAAAGGAAAGTGATGAATTTTCTCATAGCTCCTCTTCCCCCCCCCCCCGCGCCCTCTTTTTCTTTTTTTACTTCAGAGATATGTTTCAAAAGAGAGAAAGAGGGAAATGAAAAGGTAAAAGTAAAAAAATAAAGGTAGTATAATATAGAAATATGAAATATGAAAAAAAGACCTGGAGCCGGTGATAGTTAAAAATAAAAAAGGTTAAAAAACTGGGAAATACCATATAGATGTAAAAAGAATGGGGAATAAGTGAATGAATGGATGAGGATTTGCAGAATCATTTGGAATACATGTTGAGCCATAGAGTTTATGAAGAAGGGTTGAATAAATATTGGAGTACAGTTTGCCCGTTTACAAGAGTGGTAGAGGTAGTGGTGAGAGGGCGTGTTGATGGTTTGTTGATGGTTTGTTGATGTATGTAAAAGAGAAAGGGGGCGGAAAGGGGGGCAAAGTAGATAAAAAGCATAAGTTCATTAAGTCGTGATGGATTTTCCGTTATCTGCGTATGGAAAATAGACTTTTGCCACCTGCCATGCCATCTATTTGATAAATAGTCTGCCAAGGGGAGCGAGTATGGATGTGAAAATAGGGGTATTTGTGTAAGTGAGAGTTTGGTAGGGTAGGGGTAAGTGATATGGCGGTTTGCGAGCTCTAAGGGGGGTTTAACATAAAGGAGAAAAAGTACATAAGACGGGATATAATGCATGACATGAAATGAGAATGATGAGAAAAATCGAAAAGGAAGAAAAAAAAGATATAAAAAAGACAAAAACAAATCCCCAACCGCCCAGTCTACCAGTGAAGGAAAATATGGCAATAAAGCAAATAAGATATCCACGATCTTACTCGTCGACAACAGCGACGCTAGCCTTCTCCAGAGACGTCTCCTTCAACTCCTTTAGATGCTCTCTATTCATGCCAAACTTGACAGCATCAAGCACATTATTCACCGTCTTGTTGGGCGGGAATCGTGGCGTCGTTCCATCCTCATAGACACCCGTCTTAACCAGGATGGAATACCAGTCGTTCTCACATTTATCCGAGGCGTTGTACTCGTTGGTGCCGCGGATGTCGGATTCTGGCGTATCACCAACGAAATACACTGTATCCGGCGCGGAGTCGATGCCGTGCGTTTCCTTGCGCCATTGTCGGAGCAGTCGAGTGGCGAACTGGAAGGTTCCTAGCTGTGGCTTGCCGAAGGCGATGGTCTTGAGCTCCTTGCCGGTGACGGCTTTGAAGAGGGCTTCGACGGATGCTCGGAGGGCTCCCATGCCGATTCTGGTGTGTTCGTGAGATGTAGACCAGACAATGTCGTTATGGGAGAAGTAGACGGGGGGTCCCTCGTCGAAGGTTTCGGATCGTGTGCCGATCCGGCCGCCCTTGGACATGGACAGGTCAAGGATGATCTGTTGGTCACCAGCCCAATCTCTGCTGTCGGCAAAGACGAAGATAGCCTCGATAACGACGTTTTCAAAGTCGCGGGTGCGTGAGTTTTCGAATTCTTCTTCAGTAAGTTTTCGGAATGGGGTGGTGTGTTGGTTGTATTTGATGATGTCACCGGGGGTCACGACGTCCTTGAAACCATAGCCTTCCGCCACGATTCGACATTTCTCGCCTTCTCCGCCCACCACGAGCACTGTGTTGTATTTTTCAGCCATCTCTCTCATGGGGGTGTGGCCGCAGATGAATTGGCCAGGCGAAACTTCGAGTTCTAGTTGTCCGCTTAGATCGATACATCTCTCTTCTTCTGTCTTGCCTCCACCGTTTGTGACGAAAATATAGGGTCTGGATTGTAGAAGAAAAGCATCGTTAGCTAAATTATAATAATAATAATAATAATAATAAGAGAAAAAAAGAGTACGAATAAATCGATAAAAAACATACACTTTCTCCTTGAATTCATTTTCCCCGTTCAGCACCTTCATAGCCTCAATAGCAGAAGGAATAGCTTTGCCCCCTCGAATAAGAACTCCATCGATATCGAACGCGAAGGCATATTTACTAGCAGTGACATGGCCATCATCAGAGGCTGGTGTGGACCCGCGAGGAGTGATTTCAGGCGAGGAGACGTCTTCGTCAAGATGCAACTTCGCCACCGACATCGCGCGTGCGGATTCGTAGGCACCGCTGCGAGCCATGAGGTGCTGAGGAGGGATCACGACGCTGGGACCGCCATAGAGGTCTGCTCGGGTGGCCTCGATACTGGAGATGCGGCGCACTCGGCGCCCGGAGGACATGTAGTCGTCGGTAGCCGCCATGGTGAAAGTACGGCCGGAAGGAACGAGCAGGTGTTAAAAGTGGGAATAGGAGAGAATAAAATCTCCACTGAAGCAAAATCGATCGTAGGGGTGTGTGTGCGTGTGTGTGTGTAGGTAGGCAGGTCTATGAGAATGTATGGAAGATGTTCCTGTCCTTCTCTATAGTTCTATTTTCTTTTTCCCGTGTCCTTTTTATGGGGCCCACCAGTAGCGCAAGAGAAGATCTGGGGAAATTGAGAACGAAACTGGAGAAAATAGAGAAACTGGAGACAATGGAAGAAATAAGAAAGGAAAGGCGAAAGTTTAAAAAAGAAATCAAAATACAAAAATAAAGCCCATTCCCAGAGGAGGGGTATATATTATATATGCGCAAAAATACGCCTTCCGAAGTACAGAACAAGGATGCACCAACTCCCCCCCTCCACCACTCCCTTCTCTCCCCCCCGCTCCTCCTTCCTGGTAGGCTGTAGCAGTAATGTCCGTCATGGCCATGACACTCCGCCCAGCAGTGGAACCCGCCGCGCGCTGGGGATCCACCACTAACGCACACCAACAGCCTCTTGTGGAGGATTACTTTCCGCTAAGGTTTCTATTTATCCTCGCGCGGAGACTGGGACTCTGGGAGACCAGCAACACCAAACCTTGGGTAGTGCTGGTATAGTGCTCTGCACCATGGAAGTTAATCCGTGTCTGAGTTTTTCGCGTTTTTCTTTCGAAACGGCAACTGGAGGGATTGTGTGGTGTGTATCTGGCTCCATCTCAGCAGCAGCAGCAGCAGCAGAAGCAGCAGAAGCAGAGAACCCTGATTCGACAACCAAGGATGTTGACTGAGACTGTTTTTGAGATCCACACACCTGAGAAAATGAGAAATGAAATGGTTAGTTGCAGTCAGTTTGCAGCAGCAAGCTTGCAAAAAAGCGGTTTTGGGCTTGGGGTGGACTCGTATGAGGCGAAACTGATTCCTGTGCTGCTGGTGGAACCGGTAAGTTCAGTTAGTAAGTTAGTAAGAAAAGAACAGGATCTGTTTGCTTTTTGAAAGTGAAACGGAATACATCATAGTGATACCCGTCTTACCACAATAGATATCATAGATATCCGGATGCAGAGTGCCGTGTTGTGTGTGAGGTATGACTGCTCAACCGCTTCAATCAACAAAAATCGCATCTTGGATCAAATTGACGTCAGCGGTTGAGTTGGGTTGAGCCGCGGCAGAGCAGGGCTTGGCGTGGAACTTGTGGCGGCGGTGCGTGGGTATTATTCTTAGGCGGGAAACAAAGTACTAGCTACAAGTTTATGGGTCTAAAATACATACCAACGTCGTGTACTCAGTACATCCGGCACGCAGAAGCTCCGGGGGGACAGAGTATAAAACCGTGACACCAGCCACGACGGGAGAAGATTTACTGTGGTAATAATACGGAGTACAGAGCAAATGATCCTTGTGGCGTTTCATAATGCAAAGTAACTTCGTGGCTAATGATACCCTATAGATACTTTTTTTGGATTGGGCCAGGGGCAACACAGGAGGAACCTTAGCTGCTGTTCCTGACCAACAAGAAAGAAAAGGGTTACAGAATATTCAACAGGGGGGGAAACATGATTGATTGATTGATTGATTATTGATTGGTATCTCATTCCGCCACCATTCGGGCCTGGGAACTGGCAAAAGTCTTACCCCTCCATCTCAAATCCCCAAAGTTACCAGTTCCCGAAACCCCCGCGAATCATAAAGAATGGAAGGAATCCACATGCATGAAACAAACCAAAAAGTGAGAAAAGTACAAATAAAAAAACATGTTGTACTATGTCCACTGGGTACAATTGTACAGAGACATGCTAAGAGCTACGGAGGCTCAGAGTAGGAGCTATCATACTATGCTCTCCTGTCCGTGTCAGAAATGCTAGGTACTTGCAGTAGCTCCGACAAATAATGGAGCTCGTTGCCTCCCACATGTAGCAGTCGAGTCGTAGCCGGAAATAATAATAGTAATAATGCCATCCAATCCCGGGGTTTCGTACTCGGCTGTGGAAGAGTGAACATTAATGCTACATCTTCCGGACAGTGTTGGATATCAGAGAGATGTACATACACTGTACAGACTGTATGCATGCAACTCTAGAAATAACCAAAGAAAAAAAATGATCAGTCAGTTTAGTGCTGATGCACGCAGTAAATATTTTCATCTAGCAAGCAAAGTTCCTTGAAACTTGAGCTCACAAATATTTTGATATCCACACAGACACGGCACCCAGGAACCCGCCCGAATCGGGTTTCCTTTCCTCAAAGATTAGCTTTTTCAGTTTTTGCTTTCTATATAACTCCATTGGTCAGAATTCATATTTTGTTTAGTTATGTTATCCATTATTGAAGCCGCGGAGACAAGACAAGGCAAGACAGTTGTGTATTTTGGTTGACGTTCTTTGTCAAGGTGTCAAGTGTCATCGCCAAGAAAGCCTTTGGTGAGAGCGGCTGAACTCGTCTTGGCAGCGGGCGGCTAGAGCCGAATATGGGTTAGCGTGGGGCCACTGCCAAGCATATTAAGGTTTGCCAAGACCGCGCTTCCCCTGCGCCAGCCACAATGACGTCATGGGCGGGAGCTCACTTTTTTGGGCGCGGGAAAGAGGGGTATAATTATTATTATTTCACAAACTGTGTAGCAGTACGGGTTTAGAAATATGTACGGACCTATGGTAAGGCGGATGGACTGACTCGGCAAGATGACAGGATTGCCTTATTGGGCTGTTCCGGTGGGTTTTTTAGACACTCAATCGGTTAGATGAGGGGCAGTGGAGATATGGAGATACATACGTCAAAAGTTGTTTTTATGTACCCCTCCTTTCTTATCTGCGATATATTTTTGCGTTTGCTAATGTAAAAAGGGAACAGATGTACAGAGGTACAAATCAGACAAATAGACTGAATTCCGATAAGCCTCTGCCCTGAAAAAAGATAATTGAATACAGAGAAATGGAATTGAAACAAAAATTACATGATGAGTGAGAGAGGGCAAGATGTTATCCTCATTCTTCCCTCCATATGTACTATCAAATATCAACAAACAATCTCTCCAGTTGTCCATATGAAAATTAAAGAAAGAAAAGCTGAAATAAAACTTCTTCTTCTTCTTCTTCTTCTTCTCCTCAGCCCCCTTACCTCATGCCATGCCCCCCCGGCCCCCTGTCCAACCCTACGCACCGGCTTATCTTCCGTCTGCGTGTTACAAGGGGGGAGGATGAGGAAATGGCGCATCTTGGATACCGAACCAGCACATGCATGTGTTCCGCCATTGATCTCATCGTGCAGCTATGTAGCTGCAAGAATGTGGTCTCCCCGGCACACTCCCTGACCCTGACCCTTTTTCTTTTTCTTTTGCTTTTGCTTTTGTCCTGTACATACTCTGTACTGAGCTCACCTGGCACCCCAGGGGGGGGGGGTTGTGGATAATACTTCAGTGCTTGACGGATTCCCATCTTATCTTGCCCGAAAGCACACTTTGTCCAGCCAGAATAATAATAATAACCTGTTCGTTTCCCGTTTCCCGTTCTCCCCCTCCGTCATCGTCGCTTGCCCCTGCCGCTACAGGTTTGCTGAGAAGAACCGGTCTGGCTTGGCTTGACATGGGCTGTTTAGCCCTGTGGATCATTATTCACGGACCTCTTTTTTTTGCTTTCTTTTTTTTTCCCATTCATTCATTCTTGCTCCGAATTGTAATGTGCATGTATATACAATTAACACAAGAGGAAATTAGTTTAGTTATGGAAAGGAAGTACTCATTCTATCTCCTTGAACCATCCAATCGATTGGTTTCTTGCATATGCTTCCAGAAATACTTTTACCCTTCTCAGCTGCCCTACTCTACTCCCGAGTCGAGTCCCGATATGCAGTCTGCCAGAGACCACCTCGGAGAAAAGAGAAGTTTGGGAGAAAAATTGGTTTTTTTCTTTCTCTTTTTCTTTTTTTCCCGGGTACAACTGGGTGGAACAGGTAACACTCGTATACCCCGTATCTCTCCCGTATATGCATGTGAAATCTATTGCTGCGATGATTATTTGGTGAGGTTATAACTTGTTTCTTCCTCACTGTGATTCATTTCTTGGTTAAGCATGGGTGAGTTGAGGTAAAGAAACAAAACTTTTTGCCGGAGAGAACTGAATTGACTTTTCTGCCCGCTGGTTCGAGGAAGTATACATATATATGTGTCGATGCAACGAACAGATATTTTCGGGGATTGCTGGAAGAGGCTGAAAGAAAAGGAAAAGGAAGAGGAAGAGCGGTACATGTATGTACATGTACATACTTGCGACATACACGTAAATATCAGAGAATAAGGAAAGCCAACATGTCTATGTGTGAATGTCTATTATGGAAAATGCAGGTATCATTCTGTCCCTTCAGGGAATCATCAACAAAGGGAAACCATAGTGGAATAGGTAAGTAACAGACAACGCCGCTTCGATGCAGGATTGTTTGAATGGAAGAGTCAAGCCAACAGCAAAAGAAAAGAAAAGCGGGAAAAAACAAAAAGGAATTCAAGTCTGTAGACGACAACAATCGGCTATGCAGTTTTCTTTTTCGATACAGAAGAAAACTGAAAACAATGGAAGAGATTGGCCGTAGTAGTGGTGATGATGATGTCAACATGCAGAAAGCTATCGCACACACCATCCAGCACTCACATTTCAAACTCTTTTGTGTATCTTGACAAACCCAACAACCTACAGGTTGATTATTGCAGGTTATGTTTCTCTCTGGGGAAAAGTGCGGGGTTTAAGGTAGGCAAAGGAAAAAAAAAGGAGTCAGTGGCAGAATGCGGATCCTCTTGCAGCGAGACACAGCGCCTGATTTTCAGATCTGAAATGGGTTCGCGAACCAACCTCTTTGGTCTGGAGGAATCATGTTTTGTTGGTGTGTACTGGTTGCGGGAGAGACGGCATAACTTGACACGGCAAGAGGATGGCGGGCGCAGCTGGAGAAATCCCGTCAACATCGCCCGATCCGACCGGCGACATGATAGGTCAAAAACATACCTTTGAGCCGGGATTGCTCAGAATAACAAGAGTGTAACCTGGCGGTCCTCCCATGGTGGCGTCCCGCGCTGCTGTACCCCGGCCTTGTCCTTAATTAATCTCCTCTCCACTCCGCCCCACTCTTCCCATGTCCCTTATCCCCGGGGTCGGTCACCTCTTCCCAGGTTCCTCTCCCCTCCTTCACACCAGAAAAGAATATTGTGGAATGGCAAGGGGGGGAAATATAATAATGAGGGTTACGGCGTCAAACACGAAACTCGGTGTCCAGCCATTGCCTCACTACAATTTTCCCTTCGTCGAATTTCTTCTTCGGCATTCGCACGATGATAGCCGCATGGCTGTGCCACACCTTATGGATATGGACCGGGTATTTCCGGAACCCAACAGAATTGAGGCTGTCGATTATCGCGAATTGTAACGGCGTTAGTGCCAAAGTGGGGGTTTCCGGAACACCGATTTCAGATTCTGGCGGACGAGAAAGAGGAGAGGAGGCTGTCTGAGTGGAAGAAGCAGATCGCTCAACAATAATGCTGCCGTTGCCAGCCTCGTTCAAGGGCTCTCGTGATGAAACGCTATCGAGGGACTGTTCCATTCCTGGCATAGATGACCGGGATTGACTCTTTGGGAAAGATATGCTCTCAACCATGTCATCATTATCACGAAAGAGGTATTCTGGTTTCTGGGTGGCATTTACGGTCTCATACATGTCCTCAACGACATTTCGCATCTCTTCCACGATCAGCGGAACTTTGTACGACCCGAAAAACACCCCGGACTTGCCCTCTTCATGACTTCGGATGCGCCTTTTACTGCGAATGGTTTGAACAGCAGCATTTATGAGGTAAAGAATTGATGCAATTGGCACGAATATACACAAAAACATGTAGAGGGGTAGTCCAGTGAGAAAGGACATGCTCCGCCCAATCATCCATCTACGGAGTGGCGCAGATTCTCTCTGGCCTTTCACAGTGATGTATCGATCCGGGTTCACAATAACAGGCGAATAATCCGGCAAGTAGTTTATCTGGTATTTGTCCAGTTCCATAAAGGGGTCTGTTTTCGATATTCCCGTTGTGTAGAACACAGCAGCCTTATCATTGACGATGTTCGCATAAAGACTTCGATGTTTGAACTTTGCTAGCCCCCGCATAAATATACTACCTGGGGTCGCAAGAACGCTGAGCAGCGGTTTGCCAGTGTCCCGGAACGAATCGATCATGAAGAGCTGCCGACCAGACGCCGAGATTGTCCTGGCTCCAAGCACGTTCCAAAAATGGTTTTTCCTTGCTGGACTTCTTACTCCCACATGGGGAGTTGCAAAGGTTGTAAAATTGACAGGTTGGATCTTATCGAAGTATCCCTTGGCATATAGAAGCCCAATCGCATATCGAGCTACCAAACCGCCCAGAGAGTAGCCAACAATGCTCAGTTTCTGGATATCGTAGTCTTGGTCATATAAAGTTTCCAAGGCCTCTTCGATTTCGTGGGCTACACGCTCCCCACCCCGCTCAATGCCATCGTAGGTGAGCGATCCGGTGTTGCGCTTCACAGCCAGGATGTAAAGTTTATCTGCATGCTTGTCTCGCAAGGCACCCGCGATATAGTCGAGGTGGGAAGGATTACCATGTAGCCTAAACAATCAGTGGTCAACTCATCAGTTCCAAGTCAGTTTTATTAAAATTAGCAAAGGATTTAAGGCAATCAGGTAGCGGTTTGTACTGCGAGCTCCGTTGGTAAACAAATGGGGGCAAACTTACCCGTGAACTAGGACGCAAAGATGATCTGCATGCTTCTTGCCGGCTGGAGGATAAGCTCGAACTTCTGCTTCTTCTTCTTCTTTCATGGTGCTGGGAATCAAATTAGCCACCAGAACGTGGGGAGTTCAACCGCAAAGAGGAGGGAAAGTTGGAGGTCAGCATGGGGACGTGGGATGTTTGTCTCCTCTTGTACTGCTACTGCCTTGGTTATCGCCGTATCGTTAAGTTATGCCTTGAAATTCCGCCGCTTGTTTGCCGAGCGCTTATCATCGAAGCATGTGACTTTGCGGCAACAGCTCACTTGGCTCCAACCTTCCACCTCAACGTCGGACTCAAGGCCCTTCAGCTCACGACTTTGCTTCGAACAGTTCCTCTCACTTACAGTTCTGCTTCCTACTAGCCAGTGAACGAGCCTGCAGGTACAGGCAATTCGTGTGTACGGGTGTCAACAGTCTTGCCACTTCGCGAGGCCCTTTATTGGAAGTCGATAACTGGGCATGAACTCCGAACGAGCGCAAAGGACGAGATAACAGCCAGGTCTTTAATGCTTTTATATTGACGGCCCCGTGCAAGTTTCCCTGCTGGCAAGAGCCCTTACGTTTTCCACTATATTTTCGAAGGAAAACCACTAGGCATATCGGCTTCACCGCATTTTATTCTGGCGACGTGGCGGCACTGATTGGAGCTTCATCTTGAGCTTCAATATCGGTCACATCGTCACCGATTTAATTGCTTAACACGTCGGCAGCCGCAGTTCTAGCATTTTGCCCGGCCATTTCAAGTTTCTAAGTAACCTGAACCGGGTCGAGCTGCTGGATCGCCAAGAACCCGCACCAGCCGGGCAACCGCAGCTTTTGTTTCATTATTGCATACCAGCTTCGAGACAGCTTGTCGAGAACAAAATAATAGACTTTGCTCTAGATTCATGCGACGGCTTCATTGATCCCTTCGATCGGTTAAACAACGCCATAGTTGGCAGATAAATCAAAGAAACCAATGAAGATGAAACATTACGTCTAACTTCAAAATCGGAATTATTTTATCCGGCTTTTTATAGGCGGAAAGCTTTCCAAGCGAAGCTCAGAGCTTTAATCTGGGATTAAAGCTGTAACAACAGTACAGCGGAAGACTAAACATGATGTTTAATCATCTAGGACTTTTTAAAAATGTCCCTTGTCCCGAGAGCGACCGTTGTGGGCTTTTAAACTGCATTTTTCATCATACAAACAAAGAATGCATCCCTAGATCCGTCGTTCCTCTATCTCCTTCGACTCCCGTATCCGATGCCGTTTCTGCGGCTGCTTCTATGGAGGATGAGCCTCTTCGGAAACGAAGACGACTTGATGGTGGCCCCGAGGCTAGACTTCCCATTTCATCCAATGGCAAGGAGCAGGAACAAATATCCGAATACAGGGGAAACGGAGTTGTGAAAGAATTGCACGGGAACCCAAATAGTCGTCCTTCTCATGAAAATTCTCAGAATATGATATCTATCACTAGAACTGTTTCTCCTCCTGCTGTTTCTCGTCGATTAACGTCTGCGAGCACTCCGGAGAAGCTGCCTAGATCGACGTCTTCTAATACAGCAAAACAAAATGGAAACATTCATCCCCAAAGACAAGTCAAGAAGGAAGCACTAAACCCGAGGCACATTGCCAGACCTCCAGCATCGCACACAGTTCGTATGTCAATCCTAACCAAGCTTCACGATGCGATGGTCCAGCTCAATCAGCAAGTTATCAAAGAAAATGATTCATCCAAGAAGGCTCTTATTCTGTCTGCTGATGAGCTCGTGACGATGGCCCTGGATGAAGAGGAGAAAGCGGCGAAGGAGCATTCTTCGGTATACGCCAATGTGATAAAACTCCGCATTGCGAAACTTAGGAAGATGGCCAGAGAGGAGTGGGAAAATAATGTGTCGACATATATTGTCGCTAAATTCGGTCTACCAGCAGGAAATAAGAAGCCAGAGCAGCCGGACGGGGAAATATCAACAGGATTAAACAGCGATGAAGAAATATCTCTCCTTTCAAAACTCCATGCGTCCCGAGAACACTTAGGCAAAGCTGGATATGTCACCTCCCCTCCTACGAACGATGAGGTCGAAGCGGCAAAGCGCGGCGCTGAGACGGCTCAAGGATGGGAGCAATGCGAGCGCTGCAATGGCAGGTTCCAAGTCTTCCCAGGTCGAAGGGAGGATGGGCTTTTAGCCACAGGAGGGCCCTGCACCTACCATCACGCGAGACCACTTCGACCACCAAAGAAAAAAACAGACCATATCACTGGTCACAAGGAATCTTACTATCCGTGTTGCAACGAAACAATTGGGACATCTTCTGGTTGTACGAAAGCTAAATGGCATGTCTTCAAAGTGTCGGAGGCTAAACGGTTAGCTGCAGTGCTGCAATTCAAAGAAACACCCAGACAGCCCAATAAACCCACATTACCTCCAGTCTGTTTCGACTGCGAAATGGGCTATACCACCCTAGGCCTTGAACTCATCCGTCTCACAGCCATCTCATGGCCGGAGGGGAATACACTCCTGGACATTCTAGTAAAGCCAATCGGGGAAATCCTCGATCTAAACTCCCGCTATTCTGGTGTCCGCCCAGAACACTTCATCAATGCCACCCCACATGATACCTCCTCCTCGACCGCTTCGTCTACTGCGATTACTAGTCCCACTACGCAACCAGATTCACAGCAAACTCCACAACCATCATCCGACGAAAAGGAAACCTCCCCTCAACACCTCCGCGTCGTCGACTCCCCCAGCACCGCCCGCGACCTCCTCTTCCAACTCCTCCAACCCGAAACCCCTCTAATCGGCCACGCACTCGAAAACGACCTCAACGCGTGCCGCATCATCCACCCAACAATCGTCGACACCGCGCTCCTCTACCCGCACCCAGGC
>LDEV01001258.1:318-19741 GCA_001014755.1 Blastomyces silverae | reverse complement strand
TGCGAGCCCGATGCCTGACGAGCCACCTGTGATGAGGATTGTTTTGTTGGTGAGAGATTTCAGGGATGATTTGGGGATTGTGAAGGGCTCCATTATTATTGGCAAGTTTTGTTTATGGAGGTAAGTTAAGTTAAGAAGTGTTCCTGTTGATGTATGTCTGTATGGATGTATGTATGTATGCACAGTACTTAATTGGGCTGATTTTATATATCTTTGTCCTCGAAGAATCTCGCGGGATATCTAACTAGATATTTAGGCAAGTTATTAAGAAATGATACCGGCTTTCAGCATTCGAGCGCTTCCCCTGCCTTCGCGATTTTGACTGCCCAAGCTCCAAGTCCAGGCTCGGTTATGCTAACATGCGCCATCAAATAACCTCGGAGTGGACGCAAATCTCCAATTCGGGCCCTGGCTGGCCCCTGGTTCAAAAGAACTTTTGCGGGGAAAGCTAGCCTTCCAGGGCTCGACGGCTCGTACTGGGTTAAGCGCCGGACGCAGCCCGGGAGAGCTTATTCTCACCAATGGGATATCGGACATTTTGTTTACGGTATACGATCTTACCCACTACCCCTTTACAACATACAGCACTGAATATGCGGTTTATATATGAGCTCATAAGATAACGAGCCATACGTACAGTACAATACGTATGTTAGCACGGATCCGTACTGATAGAGGATACGTCCGAAACAATAAGATAAAACCAATGGTATATATGAAGTTAAGCAAAAGGGGGTGGTAAAAAAATAAATAACAAATTAAAAAAAGTAACAAACAACGGCGCAGATAGGTCCCTATAAAAAAGAAGCCAATAATCTCTCGCAACGGAAATACTACCAGGGAAAGTAAGAAAACTGAACCCGAAAACAGAAGAAGGGAGAAAAATGATAAGAGCAATTCGACAATAACCCCCCCAACCCAAAATCCGGAAACGAAGAAGAAAAAGAACTATGAGCCTGAAAAGGTATAAAATTATATTGATGAACAAAGAAATGAAAAAGAGAAAGTCTCGAAACATCCCTCAAAACAACATACGGCCACCTGTTCACCACTTCTCAGTCCCCATTAGGCACCGCCCCGCTCACCGATCGTTTCGCCAAGAAGCTCCTTCTCGGCTTCCGTTCTGGGCTGTCAACGTTGTCCGACTTATCGCCCGTGGTCGAGTAAGAGGTGCCAGGACGCAGAGACGAAGTCTCTGCCGACAAAAACGCCGATTTCAACGTGACCGTACCACTACCAACTCTGACGGTGTGTTCCCTTCCAACACTAGACCCTTGGTCATCGACAAAGAACAGTGCCTCTCCCAAAAGATCGTCTGACCCAAAGGTAGCATGGTCCTTCACTTGGAGTTGGAACTGCGCGTCGGCGGCAACGTTGGAGACCTTGAAAGTTTCATGGGAAGGGTCAAACTGGACGGTAGGCGTTGTGGAAGGAGTTGATGATCCAGAGTGGTGAGCTGACTTTATGGCCTTGGTTTTGTGCACTTCTTTCGCGCCCTTGGAGGTTATCTGTTTGACTGTGACGCGCACATTGGTTCCGGAAGGATACCCTGCAGCGGAAACGAGGGTGAAGTTTGCTGTCCCGGTATCTCCCTTGCTTCCACCACTCCGTCCAATTTTCTCATTGAATTGGGAGGCAATGCTACGAGAACGGCTGTGTGGTGTTTGAGGGGTGCTTGGTGTAGGGGTTAATGGGGGTGCGGCTCCGTCAACAAGGGCTGATGCTCTCTGCGGCGTGTCACTCGGTGTGACTGCCATGGTGGGAATTGCGAGGTTCTCCCCTCCTGATGGTTCTGGTGAAGTAATGGACTTGTCGTCATCGTCGTCCTTGCTACCACCGCGACGAAGAATGCTGTGTTTAATGAAAGATGCACCTTTAACAACGCCGCCGCCAACAAATCCTACTCCCTTAACGGGCGCACCGACAATTTTACCTGGAGCGGCAAATGTGCCGGAGAATGTAGAGGAACCTTGTCGAGACCGCATCACATAAACTGGTTTAAAAAGCAGCTTGAGCCGTACCGCACCAGATTTCCCATCAAGCGGGTACGAAATTTCCGAGGGAATGAACGGTTCCAATTTCTCAAGGTTGATATCCGTTCCACCTAAGTGGTCCGCCCTGTCACCGAAATCCCAATCGTACACCTCGAGTCTCAAGTCCGCACCAATTCTAGACTTGACAGAGCATTCGAAAAATTCATTCCAGGCGGGATGCAAAGTCTTCTTCTGTACCTTGGTTTTGAAAACTTCTTTGCCATTCAGCTTAAACTTGCAGTATGGGTCGCTGAATCCATTGCGGTCAGCGGAAGGTAAATCAGCAGCATCCAAAACGTCGACACGAAGTGTCCCCATATTATTAATACTTTCCCTGGGGTCCAGCTTCATCTTCACAGGAATGTATTTCAGGCTGACAGTGACTTTGCTCGTCGAACCGTCATTTGACCTAAGCGTTAGTTGCGTAGGTTTGTACTAGTATCAAAAGTCAGCATATCCCAAGCGTTTTAAGTAAATTCAAACGAAGCGGTATGCCTACCAGACATTGTTGAAGCGTGGGCAGTGTCGGGCCAGTGAGCTTGGCTAAAGCGTGATTTGCATCCTCTTCTCCTTTGGTATCTGTCTTTTCAACGAGGCGGAGAGTGATTTTCGACGATTCAAGTTCACGGACAAATGCATCGCCAACTAATAAGGTTGTTAGAATCGAAATGGTTAGATTTGAAGAGGGACATAAACTGACCATCGCCAAACACAGCTTCTTTAGATTTTGTTCGAGGCGAGGTATACGATGGGAATACATGATCATCCATCAAAACTTCAAGTTGGACATTTGAATGTGCCAGCTGGCCGTCGATGAGCTTGAAAACGATCAATCCAGACTCTGTGTGACCGTGTTAGCATAGAATAAATTCCCTTTGGTCTTGGTCGATAGGACATACCGTATTGAGAAAGATCTTGTGGGGTAAGGCGAATTTTAGGCGGAGTAGGCAATTTCAGTGAATCTTGGGAGACATTGGCTGACGGTCCCTTTGTAGAAGGGGCATCAAGGCTTGAAGCACCATTTGTTTTGACATCGGTGCTAGGTCTGGTGCCGTTGGTGCCGTTGGTGCCATTTTCAAGGCTTGCACGGCCACTTTCGAGGCTCTTTCTGGGTCCATCCATGGGCATTTCGCTAGCCATTGCTGCGCGAGTGGCCTCCTCCTCCTCCTCCTCCTCAGGATCGACGACGTTAAGAGTGGGATAGAAAGCAACAGTATAATTGAGGACGCCCTTGGGCGGGCCGCGTCCCCCAATACGGAGGCCACTGGACATCGGTTGCTTCTCATCGTCAACTTCGTATTCGCCATTCTCGTTTTCACGGATGTAGTCGGAGGCTGATAGTTCAACCATTCCGAGGGGTCTGTCCTTTCCAATACTTTCCTCATCCATAACCTGGAGTATTAGTTTCTCACGTGGAGAGTGCATTGGGACGTAAATAACCTCATCCCACTCAGGGTTAAGATTATTTGCGAACGTCACAGTACGGCCTTTCTCAATTCCAGAGAGGAGCACTCGAGTATAAGGGTCGGACTTGCCCATCGTCTCCACGTTTCTTAGGCCTTTGGCACTTTGGATGTGTATACGCATGACGCCGATGGGATAAACATATCCTCCACCACCAACTATTCCCCTGAGGGCCACGGGTTTCCATTCGACCTTAAGCTTAACACGACCGGTTTTGGCGCCGGCAAGGTTGAACCATTCTTGGCCTTTCTCCATCGATCTCAACATGTCATTAAGTTTCATTTGGTATCTTCCGAGAACAGGATCAGTAGCAAGATCTCGGTCATCTTTGATCATGATACCAAATCGCGCCGTCTTTCGATCTGTAATCAGCATTTCCTTCGTGGGATTTTGGAAAATCGGGTTGTTTGTCCGCTTTAGCTTATTAGTAATGTGAATTTCTTTGCCGTTCAGCAACAAGACACCATATGGGTTAAGCTGTCCAATAAGACTCTTGGTTCCGTCAAGATCCTTCGCCTGCTCAATTGTAAATCTTGCAATTCCAGAATTAGATTCCGGAGCGGGTTCCTCGGTGCCACCTTCGACTGTTGTCGGCTCCAGGACAGGGAAAAAGCGAATATCAGTCATGAGCCCTCCACGTGGTCGGCCGCTAGATAAAATCTCAAGGGTCATGTTTTCATGTTCATCATCATGCTCTAGGGGCTCCAATGGGAATGTCGCTATTCCAAGTTCCTTGTCCTTTCGGAACTCGTTCCAGTCGTAGACATGAAAAGTAAGAGAATCGGTGAAAGAGGTGATGATGACGTAGATTGTTTCATTCCACCTAGGGTTGGGGGTATCGTGAATTGTTTTCGTTCGACCAAGAGGAGTCCTACTATTAATAGAGACTTCAGTATAAGGATCCACAGAGCCGCTGAACTTGTCGGAATTTTTAAGGCCGTGGGCTCCATGAATAGTGACTGCAACCACACCGATAGCTTGATCTACCGGGTTACCTGCAAGCATCTTGGCGATTTCGACGGGGAAGACATTAGGTTCATACATCATCGGGCCCAGGTTTCCGTGGATCTGATCCTTGATGAAACTTTCAAGTCCAGGGATGAAGTTGATGTCGAAGCCCAAGAGGTCACCACCTAATGGTTTGCAAACATAGTCGATTTCTGGGCGACCAAGGAAGCAGACGTCAACACGCTCAATGTGTGGGAATGGAATTTGAAGCTTGACCTTCACTCTCATCAGACCTGAAAATGCAAAGTCTTCCACGATCACATCGAGGCCTTTCGAAACAAGCGCTTTCCCAATGCGCACTTCCAGTACGACCTTGGGGTTGATTTTATTTTTCAGCTGGCGAGCAGTAAGATCCATTGTGTCATTGGGCGTGAAGCTGAATTTCCAATCCATGAGCACCGTGTCGACTTCGGTTTTCGGGTAGGTTTTGACGTGCTCTAGACGAGGAGGCTTACTTCCAAGTATAAAGGTCTTTAGCCGCAAATTGTCTAGAAAGGCGGGCGTAGCAGAGCTCAAGACCTGATCGACGGAGTTTATAATAGAGTCGCAGAGGACAGGGGCATAAATCGGCCAAAACTTCACGAGGAAGCTATTAATCCATTCCAAGCTTTCCGTATCGGTTTCCAGTCTATTTTTTGCCATCTCGCGATTGATATCATCTCGGAAATTTCGTCGAACGCGACGTATGGAGGTGCGGTAGTACGATGCGCAGCCGGCCATGACTATGAACACCCACCCCAAACCTCCACCAAGCAGCGCTATTACCCATGATGCCAGACAAGCGAAAATGATGACCGCCGTGTTATGATACCAATCTGTTATTCAAAGTTTTCAGTCAGCTAACGGCCCCGTATTATCCTCAAAACAGCAATCAAAGCCTGGCAACGGAATAGAACGAGACCTCCGAAAAATTTGTCATCCAACTTGGTTTCGATGAATGTTTGATGGTCCAAAAGCGTGTCCCCCTCATCCATGTCATCCTCGGGGGTATGAAAGCGGGGAGCCCAGCCGGTCCTGTGGCGATCCCATTTGGCTGCTTCATCGAGTTCGCCGTTCGTTTCTGCTGGTGCTTCAGGTTTACCGGCATCGACTACTTTGGGAGCTTTGCTCGATATGCTCGAAGTGCCGTTGACCTAGGGAAGCACATAGACAACATCAGCTCCAATCTCTTCCACAGTATAAGGTTTTGAACAAAGTAAAAACAATGAAGGAAAGACCCACTATATCCGTAGACACACCGACGGCCTTTGTTTGGGATTGCTTGTATATGTCCGAGGGTATCGCCTGCGCACCACGGAACGGATTATTAGTAAAATTCACGGAAAGCGGAGACTGGTCAGAGGGGAGAAAAAAAGCAGCAACTTACCGATTCCACCTGTTCAGCTTTCTTGGATGGGGGAGCATCGGGATCGAACTGGAAGGCAGGAATTCCAGCGCTTTTGCTCTCCTCAACCATCTTCTTCTCGATGGTCTCAGGCGAGACCTCAGGCGGCTGTGACTGCTGGCCCTCCATGGCACCTTACTGCTTCAATTCGGCTTGGTTAAAGCAGATTGCGGCAGCAGAGGGTACTGGGGTGTCTCTGTTGAGTTAGCTGGGATCGATCGCACAAGGACTGAAGTTGACCGAATTCTCACGAGAAGCTCCAATGAAGCTTGGATAGCTGATTGGGTGTGCTCCCGCAGGACAGCGTGGACCTGCTTTGGAGGAGTTTGACGGAGCGGACAAGCACTGCAGATGGATGGCAGTGGGAGTTGAAGGATGGTTGGCAGCAGCAGGCCGATGAGCTGTCCAGGAGAAAATGTGGGTTGGCAATAATAAGAGCGCGCCCAGCCAGCCAGATTGCTGTGTACTGTCCAAGTTAAATAATTTGAGTTGGTTGGTTTGGTTTGGGGGAAAAGTTGTTTCGGTATAACTATAGCAGCAGTACTCCGTAAATAAATAAATAATGGGGCAAGACAAGCAGGTGAAAGAACCAAGCCAGGCACCACCACAACGCAAGAAAGGATCCAATGCGGATTTTGCCTTCTTTCTTTCTTTCTCTCTTGACCGCTAGGAATTATAACAATGAGAACTGCCCATCATCGCGGTCGCCTCAGGACACGAAAGGACACGAAAAAACGACAGAAACCGCCGCCCCAGCCAGTCTTGCCCGACTAGCAATAAACTTCGCCCTGGGACGTGGAGAAAAACCCACGATAGCGGGCAGCGATGATGGGCCTTACAGTACCATACATGATACAGCCCAGCACTCTCTCCTCTTTTGCTGGGCGATGTGCCCTAAAAATCCCTTTTACGCAAGCTCTAAACCTGATTCTGCACGGCATTACAGGGATCGAAACAGCCAGATTACATATTTCAGCTCTCTTTCCAGACGCCGGCGGCGGCGGCGGGGGCATAAAAACATTTCGGCAACTCCTCAAAGCAGTCTCTCATTTCTGTTTGATTGATTTTTTATCTCTGCCCTTCAGGAATCTACATCATGCAATGGCAGCTATTTCCATTCTCAGCACCAGCAGAAGCCATCTTGAAAGGAGTAGCCCAGAATTCTACGCGGAATTTGTTCGTGCGGTCCCCCTGGACGGGGTCAGATCTTGTTCATCAAGGCGATACGGAATACAGGGATACATGGAGAAGTCCGAATACATAGTTTGCCCACGCTAACGCCTCCTGTGGCTGAGGATATTGAAAAAGGGACACAATGACGCTTCAACACGGGCACAACAGCTGTCAAAATTACGCTATGTCGATGCAGTTTTTCCCTTAGCATTTTAGACCGACGTTCGTCTTCAGGTCGTCAGTACGGAGTAGTAGCGATCCTCGATCGTCACCGTGTGGCGAGCTCAGTCCGGATGGCCATGCAGTAGTTAGAGCTGCAGGCATTTGCAGACGCAGCCAAAATCACCCCCATCTGATATCCCCACGTTCGTGCATAACTAGGCGACCCGGCCGAGGCAAACGAAATTCGGCGTGGAGCTTGGAATCAGATCTCCGCATCTCATAACACTTTATCGTGGGAGTTTTCGCCACCTCAAAACACTGCTCGGGGTCAAAAGGGGCCACGCTGTGATGGCACCTGGCATTTACGACGGTGTTTTTTTTATAACCCCGCCCCAGAAGACTATCTCCCAGCAAAAGCTCATCCCAGCGAAGTAACTTCGTGTGAGGGGACTTGGCTCCACGGGTTTTTTTGTGGGTTAAGGAAACTCAATTCCGGATCTAGTCGGAGTGGACAGCAGCAGGTTAAGTTTGGCAATGTGTGATCAGAGAAATTGATGGCGAAGATCGAAAGCGCACACAGACCTCCTTCATTGTGGCATGCAGGATGATGAGTGCCAGCAGCAGCCAGCAGATCTCTGATGATATGGGATCCTTTTTAAAGTGTTGCGATTTGCTACGAACACGTCAATTCTACATGCATGGCTAGCTTTGTGGCACTGGCATGAACAAATCCACGCCCGTCTGGATGTCCCCATTCACAAAAACCTCATTTTTCAACCAAATCAACTACCCAATGAACTGCCAAGAAAACAGAAAACAGAAAACTGGAATTTTGTGCATCTCAAAAAACCTTGTGAGATGGACACTCTTGTGACAATCCCAGCCAGTTCCGCACTGTTCAGGCTCTGTTAAAATTGAAAATATTTGAGGTTCCTCAAGCACCACCCCGATTTTTCAAGAGTCCCTTTGCTTCCTTGTTGTCATGTCCTGCTTCAATTCAAACAAATCCAGCGACCTTTGGATATTCCAATGAACAGGAACAAAGATTCATTCCGAAGCTAAAACGTTCAATCGGACTGGATCGTTCCCCATGCGCTCCTATTCGTCATCCTCCTTGGACCGGCCTTTGCCAGATCGTGAGCTTGCTGTAGCCTGTGGGTGATTCTCGCCAACTCGCCACCGCTAAGGGTACGAACGACTAGTAATTAATTTTTCTTTTCCTAGCCCCATACCAAAAACGCTAGTAGCACAAGCTAGTCAAACACCAAGCACAGCGACTCAGCGATCCAAGCCTGGCTGAGCTGGAAGCTGGCGACTTGGCAAGAGAAGGAGGAATGGATGTGAAGGAAATTGGGACAGACACGAAGCAATTGGGGCTTTTTTTTTTTAGGAATTGTGTGGGCGATGACCGTGTTCGGACGAATATTGTTCTCACAAAAACGAGGCTGGTGAAAGCTGGCTGGGTCGAGAATGGTGGCTGTTGTCTCTGGCTTTGCGTGTTGCCTTTGTTCCGTTTTGGAGGCTGCATGCTCGGAATTTACAGCTGCGGAGAAAATATCGCATCTTTCCTGTGTTTTCTGTGGTAAGTAGATAACCCGACCAAAATGTATAATTTTCCTTGTCCTTTTCTTTTCCTTTTTGTTTCACTATTTCAAGAACCGTTGGACAAAAATGAACGTCCCCATGGAGGGAATGGGAGGGGTTTCACGTCTTTCTCGACTTGTGACCAATAATGACAAAGGTACGGAGTATGGAGCCTTTAGAATGCTGAGGGAACAAAGCTTCCAGGGCTGCCTTCATTTGTATGGGCATGAGGAAGGTGACAATATCAAGTCTACCTGCACAATCCTCTATACAAGAGTATTCCATTACTGGAGAAAGAAAACCCATGCCTTGTCTTGCTTCCAAAATGGTCTTAACCATGTTAGCTTCGGGGCAGGTCTAGGCAAAAAGGGTGAGATGTCCCGCGCGGCGATAAGGTTCGTAGCGAGCCCGCTGCGGATGAACCACGGTGTTGGGACTTGGCTGGTTGGCTGCGCAAAACGAACCGTCGCTCGTACCAAGAAGCTAGAAGGAAGAATGATCATTAACAAGTTAATAACAACAGGTAGAAAGCAAGATCCAAAGAGGATGACTTGCAGCTAAGATAGAGTGATCTCCTTTTACCCCGTCCGATCGATCACTCTTTCTTCGGAAGGGCGTTAGGTGTATGTCTCCATAGCTAAAGATAGATGCGGAAACCAGGCGAAAAATGACATGGATTTGCAAACAAGCGTCCACAAGGGACAACTTTCTTCCAAGGAAAAAGAGAAAAAAAGAAGGAGCAGTCAGTATAAAGCCCAGGGGGCACTCAAAGATGTTATCACTCAAAGATGTTATCACTCAAAGAAGTTTATCCCTCTCACCTTCTCACAACTCCAAAAAAAAAAAGGAGAGGGAAAAAAAAGTGTGTTCGCCGAGACGGAGGTGCGCTTATTTACTCTCCTTCGGGATATCTTCCAGGTCAGTGAGATCGATCACCCATGTTCCTGGCAGACGGCCGGGAAAACGGATGACCTTCCGCGACATCAAAATTCAAGCCCTCATTTGACGCTGCCGAAGGTCGCTCCCGCCTTGGTTACAGGGAATGTTCAGGTATGTGGGCTGGGACTGGGGGAACCTGCGCGTGGGCGTTTCTTGTTGTGGCCCCCAAACAAGCCCCTAGATAGTGTGATTTGGCCTCGAGCTCGGGGGGGGGGTTGAGACCGACCGCCAAGTACATACACATAACTAACGTACGGAGCACAAAACAAGGGGGTTTCAAGGGAATTTACTCCGTACTCGTATGCAGAGATCGCATTCTCGGCGGGACAAGGTAACTACCGAAATTGCCAAATCTTCCAGAAAGGATCCATTGGTTGAGGACCTCATTCAGGTCATACTGATAACTCATACCATACGATGCGTACTAGGTATACACATTCATGAGAGCTGTGTGCCTCGCTCATTTCTCAGCCGAGCAAAAGCGTATGAGACTACTAACCAAATGGAATGATGAGCGCCTAGAAATCAATCGACCTCAGCAGTTAGAAACCAGGAACTGTTGTTATCTATACATAGCACACTCCGTATAGTTCAACTTGATGTCTGTTTGGGATAATCGCCGGTTCTCCCACCGTACCATGGTTTCGGTCTGTTTAACCGGCGGCTGCCGGTCGACAGTTAGGATTTATCCTAGGTGATTGGTTAACGGATAGCTAAAGCTTGAGCTACATTATACTGGGTGGGTGCGAAAAAGTGGAGGGAATGCGGATTGCTGGCGATCAATTAGCTTGGAAACATACTCCGTGAGAACAGAAAAAAAAAATCAACACGCACGAAATTCGTATACAACCGCGGGGTTCGTAGCGATGAAGTTTCAGAATAACACTCATCTTATAGGGAAGGTATCCATGCACAAGAAGAGACAGGAAGAGACAGGAAGAGCGGTCTCGAGCAGCACCAACCCCTCAATGGGTGACTGCATTGCATATCAACCTTGCAAAGACCAGGAACAATCCATCCTCAACTCATATACACCCATGGCTTGAACTTTGTTATCCCCAGGGGAGATGTGGTCAGCTTTTAATCTGCGCTACGGCGAGGCGTCACCGTCGCTCTACTATGCTAAACTAAGAAAGCCTCTTCTTATCCCTGACTCTGAGCCGCGGGCTGCTAACGGGGTAGTTATATAAAACAGAGCGCCGCAGCCCATCGCGATGTAGTGAGACCGGGAGAAAAAAAAGTCTCCATTCAGCATTAAACTGCTGTTTCGATGAAATGCTTCCTCGCGCAGAACATGAAATGTATCGACGTCCCACACCAACGCCGCTGGGGGGATTCAACGACAAGCTAGAAGCCGACGAGATTCCTGTGGCTCCCACATCGGAGTTTGAAGATGAATTAACGCCGGAGGAAGAAAGGAGGCTCGTATGGAAGTTAGTGTGTGAAGATTCAGCGCAGCGCCGTTTGACCCAGCAGTTAGACTGACCTCAACAACCTCTCTCTCTCTCTCTGTGCAGGATTGACTGGGCCGTGCTGCCAACTTTGATATTGGCGTTTATGGTGTTGCAACTCGATCGCGCGAACATGTAAGCGCCAGATCCACCTCGATTCTAGCCTGCTCAAAAACTCCACCTGAAGCCTCCACAAGAATACTGACTTATATATACACCACTCACCAGAGGAAATGCTCTCACAGACTTCTTCTTTCGAGATGTCGGCATCACTCAGAACCAATTCAATACGGGCCAACTGCTCCTTCCGCTCGCGATTATAGTGGTCGAGGTATGGCTAGATCTATTTACTCAAAACTCTGCCGCATCCTACATACAAGCCATATCTAGTATTCTAAACCCCAGTTACATCATAGATTCCTTGCAACATAATTCTATTCAGGTTAGGGCCACAAATATGGATAGCTGCCCAGATCTTTGCATGGTGAGTAGGCTTCCTACCGCCACACTCGTGAAGCCCAACTGACGGATTCTAGGGGTACCGTGGCCACCTTACAGGCTTTTCAAAAGGGACTGGCGGCATTCTTAATCACCAGGGTACTGCTTGGGTATATCTACTTTGCTTCAATATTGCTACCAATACATATTAACGCTGACAAAAATTACCAGAATCTGCGAAGCTGGTTTCGTGCCGGCAAGCCTCTATACCCTTACAACGTGGTATAAGCGAAGCGAGACTAGCAAGAGATTTGCTATATTTTACGTTGGAAATCTGTCCGCTGGGGCAGCAAGTGGCTTAATAGCATATGGAATGTAAGCTGTCTCGGAAAAAAAGCAACAGGCCATTTGCACGATTGCTGTTCCTCTTAGGCTGTACACACACACACCTGCTAACGCCGCCAGATTACAAATGAGAGGGATTAGTGGACTGGCAGGATGGCAATGGCTTTTTATCGTATGCTATTCTTTTCATATACATTTTGATTAACATGTGGAAATTAATGTGTTTAACAGTTAGAGGGCCTCCTCACCATCATTGTTGGTTTCCTGTTCCTTGCCCTTTTCCCGGCGGGGCCAGACAACCCAGTCTCAATGTTTGGGTATCGTTATTTTACCGAGAGGGAAGCCAAATTTTTATCCCAAAGAGTCCTTGCGGATGACCCCAAGAAAGCAAAGGGAGGAAACTCCATATCGCTCAAACAGCTGAAAGGAGCGGTGGGTGACATTACCCAATGACTAGCAACATTGATAGGCATCAAAACTGACTCCTGATATCTAGGTATCGAACTGGAAAATGTACCCGCATCTATTCGTGACAATTTCCGGACTAGCACCTATCTACGTATTCGGTGCCTATGCCCCGACTCTGGTAGCATCCTTTGGTTTCGAAAGGCTAGTATCAAATGCTTTGGTAACCATTGGTTTATGGGCTCAGCTATTTTTGGTAGTTCTCTGGGGATATGTTGGGTAAGGGAACATGTCCAAGTTTTCCTTTTCTTTTTGGCGATACAAATCTGTTTAATACTTAGCTGACCGTCATGAAGAGATAAAACAGGTAGACGTGGATATGTCGTTCTAGCAGGCTCGCTGTGCAGCTGGGGATTTATTGTAAGTGACTCTTCTACAGAGATCGTCTAAAAGCCATATGTTGCAGCCCATCCTTCTAACATTCATATAGCTCGGGTGCCGAGTACTCGTGTATTCTCCAGACGGCAACCTGCGATTTGCACTTCTTACTCTCGCCATCGCCTTCTGTGCCGTATGGCGTAAGTTCTTTTCAATCACCCCGTATCTATCTAGTTGATGTGCAAGCAGAACCGCTTTTGCTAATTTAGGTGGACTGAAAACAGAGCCCGTCAATGCTTCCTGGATGTCCATGAATTGCCGCTCACCAGAAGAACGATCCATTGCAATGGCCTTGTTTACGATGGCAACGAATGTAGCCGGCATTGTTGCCAGCCATGTCTTTAAGCAAGAAGACCGGCCGCTGTACGTGATGGGGTGGAATGTGAATATTGGCCTGATTTGCGCACATATTGTCATCGTTTGTGGGACGATTTTACAGTACATGATACTGAATCGTAGGCGTACGAAAGCAGGTGCGATGGGGGAGGAGTTGTATTCTTATTAGAAGGAAGCGCCGGCGTGCGGGGATTTGGGTTTTTGTTCTATACCAATGGTTTATTTTCATATTGTTCAAAAAAGAAAAGTTTGGACTATACATGTACATTTTGACCGCTATTTTCTTGAATGCACTACTTTCAATCAAACTTGTAGCGCTTTTTACGAGTTCACTCGTATGCCTGTCAATTCAAATTTCGCGCCAAAGCGACAGCGTATGAAAAACCCACTGGAGCAGCCGCCCCCCCAGAGAGGAGTTACATAGCTAAATGAAGTATGGAAACACTTCAGAAGGCGCTTTTTTATAACAAGCTTGAGAAGCCCACTCAGATGTCGTTTTATTGTGCCTGGCACAAATTTCCCACGCTGCATTCAGCAACTACGGCACTTGCGATTTTCATGATGCTTTTACCAGGGGGTGAGGTGATTTAGACAACCGAGAAAGGCAATGAAGGTTCTTGGTTAATCCTGAGGTTGTGGGTGGGTAATAATAAATAGTTTCCCCAAATTTCCTCGAGCCGGTCAACATCATGCATTCTTGTCCGGCATTTTTTTTTTTCGTCGAGGATGATAAATCGTATCCAAGACGGGGGGATAAAATCTTGGGTTCCAACATCCTACATGGTTCTACCCGCCATGGACAGCTGTGATAACATGGCTAAATGGGGGTGTTTATCGGACGTCAGGCAAGACACAAGCGGAGGGTAAATGGTTATTCTCATCCTTTGTCCGTCTGACTAGAGAATATGATAGCTGCAAGGTTTAGAGAAGCTCATCTCGAGAGCCACAATAGACTTGAGTAGGGAGAGTTCGGATAAAATTCCAGGGAATGTTGTACACATGCATGTACGGAATGAGTATGGTCAAATAGCTAATCAATACATTCGCCTGTCCCAACGATGTGACTCTGTTTGACTCAATGCAAGTATGTCGGGGGGCACGGGGTAAATTAAATTTTTTCTTTTTCATTTTTCATTTTTTTCATTTTCGAGAATTTATGGTATCGACTGAAAAACCTCATTTGAACACGCTCCAAAGAATGCCAAAAGGAAAGCACAAATACTGCTGGATGAGTAGCACAGTCGAAGCTTTTGTTATCAGCTCACCTCGTCACTGGTAAAATGGTTGCGTGAGATGCCTGATCGTAATTTCTTCCAGCTCCCCCCATCAGCTGCTCAGAAAACAAGCACAGAAACACAAAACAACATTCATAACATCTCGTATCCGGTCACATTCAAGCTATAAGCATTTAACCACCACTATTAAAGGTTGGACATGGAACGCGCGATACCTATCTTCCAACGCGGATGACGCCTGCGGCCACCAGCTTCTGGATCTTCATCCGCACACCAGGATTCTTCATGTGCTCCTGCAGCGCAGCCGGGTCGCCCTTGGCTTGTTGGAGAATAGTCTGCATAACGGGATCTTGAAGAATGGACATAATCTAGATAAATTAGTGGTATGGTTAGTGACCTTTTATCCATTTTTCATTACTTATAGCAGAGTTGCACCAGATCGCGGGCGATGATGGGAAAGAGGCAAAAAAAAAACATACTTCAGGGTCACGCTGAATTCTCTCTGCAGTCTCTTCTTCAGTCTCACCAGCACGAGCGCTGAACTGAGCCTCCAGCGCTTTTTGTTGCTGTTGCTCAATCTCACGGATATGGGCACCGGTTTCGTCGTGGTCAGCCGCTTCAGCACACACGTCCATACATTTGTTATATTCTTTCATGGCAAAAAGAGCCTGTGCTTTTCTCAAATAGGCACGAATAAATTTCGGGTCTCTCTTAATCGCTTCGTCGCAATCTTGAACAGCTCCTGGGAAGGCCATGAGCTTGATCAGAGCTGCAGCACGGTTGCTATATCCCCGTGGATCTTCCGGCGCCCGTTTCGTCATCTCAGTGTAGGCGTCGACAGCGGCGGGCCAGTCTGCATCCTTGAATTTTTGGTTACCAAGCTCTCTTGCCTTTTCCGCTTCTTCGGGGTTAATGTAAGACTCCTTCTCAGCCTTGATTTTGGCTTTTTCAGCATTTCGAAGTTTGGTCAAGATATCTGGGGTACGGTGTTCTGTTAAAGACTTCTGGTAATTGACGATTGCCTTTGCCAGATCTCCCATCTTCTCGTAAGAGGTACCAATCCTTCCGAAGGCCCTATTCCATCTCTGTTAGTGAGGTTCACTCAGATGTCTAGGGTAGTGTTGTGGATATCGGCTTACTTCGCAATGATCTTAAAATCGGCCAGCATTTCTCTTCCCTCACTAACTGCCTTCTCGCAAATTTCGACCGCTCCTTGATAGTCACCCTTCTCAAATCTGGCAGCACCAATATTGGTAAGGTATGTGATGTCTTTATTCAGCTCCCATGCTTTGCTATAGTGCTCAATCGCATCGTCGAATTGCCGTTTCTTGTAAAATTCTGTACCAAGCTGTTTTTCTTTATCACCGGCTTCCTTGGCCTTTCGTTTCGCAATCGCTTCCTCATCTTGGGGCTCAGGTTCTGGTTCAGGCTCGGGAACTTTCTTGGGTTGTGGTGCATCGGGCATTTGAACATCCTCCTCTGCTTCCCTTGCGGCACCGCCAGCCTCGGGAGGAGGAGCAAACGACATATCAATTCCAAGCAATACACTCATAACCTGGAGGAATCTAGGATCACGCATCTCTTCTCCGATATTGTTTGGATTTTGCTTCAGTCGTTGAAGCTTTGCCATGAATTCCGGATCGGCCAAGAGGGAGGAGGTTTTGGGGTTCGAGGCAAGTTTGGTGATAAGTTGGGGGTCATTAAACATGCTTCCAAGGCCACCGGAAGGGTCTCCGCCTAGGCCATCCGCTCTAGCTTCTGCATCAATTGCGCGTTTGACAGATTCGAGTCCAGCTTTGGCTTGCGCATTGGAAGGGTCCAATTTGAGAGCTTGCTCATATGCATCGTTTGCGCCAACTGGGTGCTGGTTAGCAACTGCCAGTCCAGGAAATAATTCAAAAGAGGCCAAACGGATCCTGTGGACATACCTAGATCACCCAGTCCATGCATTGCAGCTCCTTTCCGGCCCCAACCCTTCACCCAATCTGCTTTAAGCTCAGTTGTTTTATTCGCATCTTCAAGGGCCTTCTCGAAGTTCTTGAGGGAGGCATAAGCGCCAGAGCGGTTGGAATACAAAACATGGTTCTCTGGCTCAATGGCAATGGCCTCCGAGAATTTCTCACTGTCTCCAATTTAGATTAGCCGAGTGTGTCATAACGCCAGCTCCTAGACAAGCATTTGGTGACTTACACAGCCAAGTTGAAGTCCTTCGCTGCGAAGGCCTTGTTGCCTTCCGCCTTCAGAGCATCAGCCATTATTTTATTAGAGGTAAGTAGTACAGCAGTTGAAAGATACTAAACGGAGAAACGAGAAGACAATAGGCAGAAGAAATAAATGTTGGTGGTGGGAGGGAGAAATTGCAAATGTCACAGAATGAGGGGAAAGTGCTGGGGATTTGTTTGGTATGAGAATGTCTCGACCAGAAAGCTTCTGGAAATTTCGAGCTCAGTCGTTACGGCCTGACAACGGCGTAATCGATGGTACGGCCAAGTGACTTAAATACCACGTAATTATGTATGAGAAGCAAGGTACTCCGTGCTCTGCCATAGATTACCGTATTGAATACCGTAATTCCCTTACAGTAGCTTGAGACCCGATTTGGAAATATGACCACCCCACATCATAAAAAAAAGTCACGGCCAAACACAAACTCCTCGCATAAACAACGACAGCACTCTACCCTGGCCGAAAAGAACGTCCCTTGGTCACCTTGTGTTCTACAGTCAGAGTTGGGCGTACACAGCCAAGCCTAAAATCGGATGGAGGATCACTGTCTGACTATGACTCTTTCAGAACCTCCACGGTGATCCCTCATCTCCTCCGTCCGAATCTGGAGAACAACCCATCCCGCTTTTGAAAAATGTCCGCCTCCGCAGGTGGTTCCTCGAAAGGGGTTGGAATGGCAGATCTTAAGGAGCTGGCTTCAGCTCTCTATGCTCGATGTCTTTCCAACTTTTCACCGGATCACCTGTTCTACCAGCAAGATCTGCTCGGCCTGGGTGTTATCCCAAATAACGACCTTGCCCTGTTAATGAAATGCGCCCAGTCACTCGTGGATCAGAGCTTGATGCGTATGCTCTATGGCAGTGATGACCGTCTTGCTTGGAAACTCATTGCTCAGTCAGATGCTGAAAAGTAAGTGTTTTACTGTCGTCGTTTCGCCAGGTGATGGATGGCATTTGACTGACTTACATCTACAAAAAAGACTCCAGAACCTCAATGCCGAAGAGCGTCTTATATACAGCGTGGTCGAATCAACGGGCCGCAGCGGCGTTTGGACACGGACGATCAAATCGCGGACAAATCTACATCAGACCATCGTGAACCGCTGCCTGAAATCCCTGGAAACAAAAAACTACATCAAATCTGTTCGCAATGTCAAATATCCACAGAGGAAAATGTACATGCTGTCTGGCCTGCAGCCGAGTGAAGACGTTACTGGTGGTGCCTGGTTCACAGATGGAGTTCTGGATGCCGATTTCATCCGGGGGTTGGGAGGCTGGATCGAACATTGGGTGAGCGCCAGGAGCTGGTACGACCGCGCTGCAGCGGAACGCAAGGCTGCAAAGAGACAAAAAATTCGTCCAGATACCGCCAAGGGGGAACCACAATATCTGCCCTATCTCCCATCCTACAACGGATACCCGACCGTTACTGATATCACCAACGCCATCAACAACTCCGGCCTAACCCCTGTCACAATGGGCGAAGCTAGCATCGCCCAACTACTCGAGATGCTTTGCTTTGATGGGAGACTGATCTCTCTCCGCGACGGGGCTGCATATAAGAGCGTAAAGAAGCCACACCAGATATCCCTGCAGCGCGACCTAGGCTTACAAACCGGCGACCAAACGGATCAGGATACGACAGATCAAGATAGCCTTACGCAGGGCGGAAACGGCATGACGGAGGCTCCCTGCGGACGATGTCCCGTGTTTACGCTGTGCCACGAAGGCGGACCGGTCAATGCGGAGAATTGTGAATACTTTGACGACTGGATAAAGAAATCTTTGGCGTTTTGAACATGGAGGTGGATTTTGGAATACTCCTTTGTTCGTATATCTCTCAACCGATCTGTTAACCACAACCCTGTCGTCTCCAACTCTATCTCCCGGCCTACGATTTCCCCATCATTTTTCCTGCATTCCGACGATCTGCAGTGAAACATATATTGAGAGATATATCGCACGAATAATTACCGCTCATACGATCCCATACGATCTCCCCATACCCATACCATGAATATCACCATGGTTGAACAAATAAGTGTGAGACAACTCACCACAAAAGAAATCTGATATTCGATATACCATATATCATATGTAGCATAGCATAGCGACGGTGTTTTATCGGGGGTTTTTCTTTTTTCTTTTTTCTCTTTTTTGGGGTTCTTTTTCTATTCATGATCCCGTCTATAATATGACGGGTTGGGAGGGAAAAGTTACCACTGGAGGAGACGTTTAACAGAGCAGGTTACAAATCTGTCTTTCTTTTCCCGGATTTGATTTTATGTTCTTGATATATCATTCATCCTATGTATGTATCTACGATCACTGTATGCCCGAGAAATACAAAGATGCAAACCGTAAGAAGTCATAGAAGCAGAATCTAGTCTGCCATTCTCCAATGTAACTAGGTATATTGCCCGCAACCCAAGCCGTAAACAATTTCATTACCAAAGAAATACATAAAAGCAAACCTTCCACCCACCCCTCTACTTCCCCAAATTCTTCCTACACTCCTCACAATACCAAGTCCCCAACGGCTCCCTCGTCAACCCCACACACTTCCAATGAAACCACTCGTACGGACAATCATCATTATCACACGCCACCATATCCCCATGACTAACACTACGACACGTACAATACGTCTTCGTATCCTCCCCACCATCATCTTCCTCATCTTCGTCCCCTTCCTCCTCCGACTCCCCACCACCAGCCGCCCGAGCCCCGCCTCCCGCATTCCGTCTCGACGGCGGCGGATTATTCTCCGCTTCCGAAACATCAGCGCTGCTCAGGACAGACT
>LDEV01001243.1:0-52660 GCA_001014755.1 Blastomyces silverae | reverse complement strand
GATGTCTCGCGGTGGCGCTCTCCTTGCCCGCTGGACGATCGGGTACTATCTCTTCACCACTCTGGTCGCCATCTTGCACAGCACAATTTTCGTGGCATTGATCTGGGCCAAGCAGTTCACGGAAGTCGATCCAGAGTCGCGGGCTATCGACGCGAAACTACAGAAGGACATTGACACACGATCCGTGTACAAAGCACACACTATCGTCGTCGAGCTGTTCGAAACGCTGGTGCCGGACAACATCGTCGCGGCATTCGCTAACGATGTCCTCCTCGGTGTGCTCGTGGTGTCTATCATTCTCGGATATATGATTCGGGACCCGGCGACCTCTTCGATCCTGAGGGTCGTGAGAGAGATTGAAGGGCTGATCACCGTTGCCATTACGTTCCTCATCAACATGGCGCCCATTGGTATTTTCTTCTTGATCATGCCGAACCTGTTTAAGCTCGATATCAAGGAGGTCGGCATCAACCTGGGCCTGTTGATCGGAGCGGGTCTCACCGGCATGGCCATTCAGCTTCTTATTGTGTACCCTGTCCTCTATTTTGCTGTTATGAGGCAGAATCCTTTCTCATATTGGTTCAAAAACTCACCCGCGTGGGTCACCGCATGGGGCACGGCATCGTCCGCAGGTACTATGCCGGTGACGCTGAAGTGTCTTGCAGCTCGTAAGGTGCCAGATACTGTGGCCAAGTTTGCAATTCCGCTTGGTACTCTGGTCAATATGGACGGGTATGTGACTTTTCTATTCCATTTTTTCATCTCTATGAGCACATCCGTGGATACGTACGTTTAAACTAACACTTCCCTTTCACAGAACCGCCATATACCTCCCCATCACCGTAACTTTCCTCGCCGCCACGCAGGGCCAGGTCATCACTGCCGGCCAGTACGTCGTAGTGTTCTTGACCGCGACGCTCGCCTCGATCGGCACAACACCAATCCCAAGTTCCTCCCTTGTCCTCATTATCATGATCGCCAACAGTATCGGCGTTGAGGTGACGGGCATGTACGGAGTAATCACAGCCATTGACTGGTTCATGGACCGTTTCCGAACCATGACCAATGTCACCGGTGATCTTTATGGTGGTGCCATTGTCGCAAAGATCACGGGCATCAGAGACCCGATTTTTGATGCTGATGGTAATATAATTGATTCGTCTGCGCAAGATGAAAACTCGAAGCGAAACAGCCAAGTTTAAATAAGTACATAAGCCAAAAGAGAAAGAGCATGATTTAAAAAAAAAAAAAAACCGGGGGTTGGAGGGAGGGGCGGGACAGGTTGGAAGATTCGAGCTTATCATGTATTTAATCAAATGCTGTACCCTGGAACATACATAGGATATATATATATATGTGTGGGTGCGTGACTGTGTAACATCTCCCTTATATCCGGAGTTAGTGGAGTTGAAAAATGACCGGGCGCCTGCCAACCCCGAGTTCACCCCGCCTAAGGCTGTGTGTGCCAAGGGCAGAATATAAGCATGAGCGTACCAATTCTTAGCACCCCGTATATCCAACACATACTGACGTCAATGTCCCATTTCACGCGTAATACTAGCCGTTTGCTGGAGCTTAGGAGAAAAAATGAAAGCCAGGTTCTTGCTCATGTGTATTTTAGCCTGTTCCGCTCATTCCTGAGATTGTCAAAGTACTGTGATACATCTTTGGCTAACAAGTTTGGAGGGTACCTGGCCATTGGGTAGAATTTTGGAGATCAGCAGGTCAATTGCGATTAAGGGGGAAGGAAAGTAGGGAGGAGAAGAAGAGAATGCTTACTCGCTGCGCTTTACCAGCTTTTGAACGCAGAGGATATCGCCGTTTCCAAGTTCGGCCCGATCGAAAGTTGAATTAGGGTCCACATTGAGGATCATTGCGGGTTTTACTTCCTACGGGTTGCGCGCAGTCAGCCGAATGGGATGCCAAAAAAAATTGAAAAGAAAGGAAAAGAAATGAAAGGAAAAAGAACAGGGCGGGCATTCCCTTCTTACTTCATGAACCGAAAACCTCGTATCCTCCGGCCATTCCATCACTGTGACAATGTGGGGACGAATTGTGCTATCCTTCCGAACGTAGAGTGAAGTGACGCCACGCAGCGTCTGATTGATCACGTCAAAGTTCTTGATAAATATCAAGATCGTGTCTCCTCCGCTTGTCACTTGAGGCAACGGGGCTGGTACACCTGCATCGGCTCGGCTAACCTCAACCCATATATGAGGGTTGCTTCCGGTGAAATTTGCATCGAGACATGCCTGCGCGATGGTAATGTTGGTGCGAAGTAAAGGTTCGTGCGGCCTGCGTGTTCCATTCTGGCGATTGATGCAGATCCACAGGGTACATCGTCCCGGATCCACTGCCAGCGTCTGAGCGACGGCTTTCGTGAAATCGTTAACTGATGTTTCTTTGCGGACACGCAGGGTGGTCGTGTTGCCATTACCCACGATGGGGCTAGTCATGTCGAATCCGCTATGGAGGCGGAACTGGGAGGCTGAAGCTAGGACGGTGTGTAGGTAGAGACGTTCCTCTTCCTTTTCCTTTTTGAGACGTGCAGTCGTTTCTCGGTCCTCCACCAAACCGTTTCCTATTGTATTTTAAAATACATGTTAGAAGGATTAAAAGAAAAAAAGAAAAAGGAATGCCAATTGGGGTTGTTGAGGGTAAGGCGGCAGGAGCTCAGAGAACACCCACCGATGTATGCAGGCACATCAGCTACGGTAACGTCAGCAAGAATATCGTTTATCCTGGATTTCCGTACATAAATTAACAGGTATGCGCTCGTTGCCTGTCCCCCCCCTCCATAGTTGTCTTCCAGGACATTGGTTAACATGGCACGAGTAACCCGGTCATCGTCGAATTTAAAAAAGGGTAGGTTTGCGCCAGGTCGCAAGTAGACCCAGTAACTCCCACCGTAAACCCCGCCGCTATGGACAACAACGCCAGTCAATCGGTAAACCCATGATTCAGACGTATCGGTGTTAGCTGAGAGATATGGAGAGGCATCAAATTCTTCCGGATAGGCGAAGAAATCATTGACTTTCATGAGCTGGCGCTGGGCCATGTCATACGCATATCTTTTCAAGTGGAGATGGAGAACATCAGGGAAGGTTTCAAAGAGTACACCACTAGTAGTTTTTTGAATACCATTTTCCGTCCGCTCCTCATCAACTGTTTCGCGAATATATTCTGCCAAGCTTTCTTCGAGGGAGCGAATATTCTGGATATTGATGCTGATATCCAAGAAGTCTTCTATTCTTGATTGTTGGACACCGTCGATGGTAGTATAGGTATTCGTTTTGCCGCGAAAGATGGGTGGAAGTTTGGGCTCCTTCATAAATCGATCTAAGAGCAACCGAGCCATCTCCTGGACGTCTTGTTGCATAAAGAGCTGTTGAGGACCCCATCCAAGTCCCTTGGTGAACTCCAGCGGTGACACTGGTTTATCATCGGTCTGTAGAGAGTAGAATAGACGTTGCAGTGCCCACAAGAACGTGTTCCTACTGGACGTATCGTTAAGTGGTAATTGGTAGATAGCCTGGGCGCTGCCTCTTAGTGCCCCTGAAAATGAATAATGTTTACAAAAACATCGAGCACGGGCCGGCGTACCTTGCGGAATCCGTTCGTAAAATAAAAACACTGCAGTATAACGTTTAGATAACCAGTGGAACCAAGGTTTTTCAAGCCAACGAAGCCAGTCGCCTTCTTTGAGTCGTAACTGTCATGAAATTAGATAGTGGTTCAGAACGGGAAAATAAACGAGGGGGATGCGTACTTGTAAAACGTGTGCCATAAGGTTCCGGTGTGATCTCTGATTACGCGGACGTAAGCTGTGATATTCGCTTCATCGTTACCTAACAGGGATGGTTTATCCCCAAGATGGCCTAACAGCCTTCGAAGTTCACAAAACTTTGTGAAGCCCCAATCAGGGTCATCAGACGAGAAGCGGAAGTTTACATCTGAAACAATGTTAAGCTAAGAGGTTGACGTTAAAAGAGTAGGTAGGAGGGCGTATGGATACTTACTCTGTGAGATGTAGGCCCCCGGCCTATTGGTATTCCACAGGACTAAAGCGAACTGGACACAGGCATTCCAGTGCTCCGGCATTTCTCCATCATCGAAGCCATGGTTAAGGTAGATAGATAGATGCTGATCCTGGTTATTTCCACGCGGATAGAGGAGTATTCGCCTACTCGGATTAGACCAGGGATAGCCCAAACTTCTATACAATTTCTCAAAGGGGACCACATAGTTACCATTTGGATCCGCCGCACTCAAATTTCGGGCTCAGCTCTGTCTTTTCTAATTCCGTCCAATTGGGTAGGCACCAGGTGAAGTGGGATTGATGCGCCGTCTCCAAGGTCGGGTCGACGGGCAGCAACTTGGCCATCATGGCCTCATCTGTAATATTTCATGGCATTAATAAAGCTCACGTTTCCTCCTGGATCTAGACGACATCGGGGTATACGGTCTTCTAGACGGAATATAATCAGATTGAAAAACAAAAGAAAAAAAAAAGAAATGGGGAAGCCTACACTCGGTAGCCAGAGGCTTGGATTCCTGTTTCTCAAATCAGTTGGGAGGTTTGTTCCTCTTCATGAGTAGTTCGCATTTTCAGCGAGAGAAATCTCACATCTTCAAGTTCCGTCAATTGAGACTGCCCGCCTTGAGATATTTGTGTAGCCATGGCACCTAACCTTGGCTTTCAAGAATGATGGGCTTTGGAGTAAACAGCAGAGTGGGACAAGCTAAACCACACTTTCCAGATCTCAGCGAGGGGTGATCATGGCCAATATAACAGGGTCGAGGACGCCAGCGGGGTGCATAGAAATGTATGTAGTTCTTAGTTCCCAGCTGTCGGGTGTTCGGGATCGACGACCTATAAGTACGGGGACGTTCTTCAACGCTCGCTTGAGTCAGCTCGTATATCCATGCCTAGTCGTAGGCTAGATCACGCCCTTCAGCGCACGTGTGGAGCCTAAGTCCAGTTAAACCTGCTGCATTCCTAGGTGGAGATAGAACTAACCATCAACAAACCATTAGCCTTCTATCTAAAGTTCAGAGTTGAGGGTTTTATTCAGTTTGATTATTAATGTTGAACGTGCTCAAATGCCATCAGGAGCTTTTGGAGTGTTTTGGACCAAAATTTAGAGATATCTGGAGACGTAGATATTAGATTTGGCCCTCCCATGGCTTTCGCCAAGATTCACGGGTATTACTAAGTTAAATTTTTCTCTGACTAATAACTAACTAACTACGGAGTACGGAGTACGGAGTACAGAGTATGGATTGCATGATCAGAAGTGTTAATGACTAATTTCCACTAATTCTAAATAGATAGTCTTATGACTTTCATACGATGTGTGGGATGGTTATGAACGTCTTCAATTATCTGACAAAATTTAAAAAGAAATCTGTAGATGTAGATTTGACCGATGCGGCTCTTGAACATTCGGCAGGCTAGCTAGTTCGAGACTAGTGTGTATGGAGCTATGACATACCAGCCTCATACGGATGATGTGCGCGGACTGCTCGAAATCATGCCGTAATATCGTATTGGACTGTAAGGCCGTCTTACATTACATCCGATTCGTCGAACTCAATCAACCAACAGCTTCAAACTACAAACTGACGCCAAACACCGAAGAGCATCAACACCCTCGTTACGCTCTCCCTTCAGCATCATGGAGCGGGGCTATGGCAAATTTACGATGTGAATATACAGCAACGCAGGAAAATAAGTCCAATTGTGTGCGGAATTCTGATTTTGCAGCGAAACAATGCCCCTTCGAAAACCTCCGCCCAGCCCGTCGCTTCTCTCGCCAGCCGCATACGACGATGACGTTCGTTCTCTGAGATCACTGTCGGATCAGGACTCTGACTCTGAAGATGATGAACTTGTAAAAGGCTCTAGGACGACTTTGGAGTTGTCGCAGCACGATAGAACTGTTCTAGAAGAGGAAGAAGAGCGTGAGCGGCTGCTCGTAAAGAAAAGCCCAACGCATGGGCTCCGGAGAATATTCGGCCATGAAAATAGCAGCAGCGTGCGCATTGGGAAACAGGAGAGGAGAAGACAGCGGCGTTTGCAGCGAAGAGCAGAACGGATAAAGCGCATGGGCGACAAAGGAGAGGAAGAGGGCCTCATGTTCGAAATGGAAGAAGGCACCTTTCATGACGATGCAAGCTCCGAGTCATCTGCGGGATCATCGGATTTGGTCCATGTTATGGTAGATAGTCGTAACTACAAATCAGTATGTGCTTCTTGTGTTTATTCCCTCTTTTTATCGCAGCCTTGACGCGCCATATCTTGCCCGCCTTGTGATTGCTGGCCTACCGGTGAACTAACTCATTTATTTCCTGCTTTAGTCGAGAAGTTCATGGTATTGGAAAGTAGCCTTGTTATCTTTGGGTATTATAGTTTTATTCCTTATTCTCTTCTTGGGCGCGTACAAGGAATCAAGTGGTTACCGATCCTCTCGCCCGCAACGCACCATTTTATCGAATGGCACTTCTATTTTCCTTCCAACAACGATTCTTATCTCCTTGGATGGATTCCGAGCCGACTTTCTCAATCGCGGTCTTACCCCAACACTCAATTCATTTATCGCCAACGGAGTGTCCCCATCGTACATGCTTCCCAGCTTCCCTAGCGTAACTTTTCCAAACCACTTTACCCTGGTGACCGGGCTTCACCCTGAAAGCCACGGTATTGTGGGTAACACCTTCTGGGATCCTGCCCTTGGGGAAGAATTTTATTATACTGATCCGTCCAGAAGCATGCAGCCGAAATGGTGGACTGCAGAGCCATTGTGGGTGACCGCTGAAAAGCAGGGCGTTCGGACAGCCATCCATATGTGGCCAGGTTCGGAAGCCCACATCGGTAACATTGAACCCACGTACATTGATAAATACAATGGGAAGGAAGACTTAGTTCAGAAAGCCAACCGAGTGATATCGTTTTTGGACTTGCCTGGTGACGAAGAAGCTGAAGACTTGCCATCGACCACTGGTAGACGGCCGCAACTCATAGCCGCATATGTGCCTAACGTCGATGCGGATGGACATACTTTTGGTCCGAATAGCACTGAAATCCGAAATACAATAGCTCAGGTCGATCAAATGCTTGCGAATATTTTCCAGGGGCTTCATGACCGCAATCTGACTAACATCGTCAATGTGGTCATTGTATCTGACCATGGTATGGCCACCACTTCAACGGATCGCTTGGTCCAGTTGGAGGATCTAATCAATATTGATTTGGTGGACCGCCTCGATGGGTGGCCCCTCCGGGGCATACGGCCCAAACGACCTGAAGACCTCGAAACCCTCAAGCAGCAACTAGCGGAATCATCCAAACCATATCATGACTCAATCGAAGTTTACACCCGGGAAACGATGCCTGATCGCTATCACTTCTCCCATAACGATCGTATTGCACCGTTGTGGGTAATTCCCAAAACAGGATGGGCTATTGTTGAAAGGACAAGTTTCGATGTTAAGGAGGCGAAGAAGAACAACGAAGTTTATCACCCGAGAGGCCTTCATGGATATGATCACGAGCACCCTCTCATGAGATCCATTTTTGTTGCTCGCGGCCCCAAGTTCCCTCACAACCCCAATAGTCGTATGAAAAATTTCCGTAAGTCTCATCCCTAACAAACATTGCCGCCGAATCCCAACTAAAGAATGCGCGCCAGAAAACATCGAAGTATATAATATCGTCTGCGATTCCTTAGAAATAGAACCCCACCCAAATAACGGGACTCTCCGCCTCCCTCTAAATCCTATGGGTCTTCATTCTCCCGAAGATTCCCCAGGTGCCGAAACCCCAGACGATCCACCTATTAGCACAAGCACAAGCCCTAGCAATGCTGCTATTACGTCCAAACCTCATATAGATGCACCCAACCAGCCACCAGTAACGGTATCTGCCGATACTCCAGGCCCGACCTCTACACCCGAAAATGGCGGGCAAGACAGCGACGACTCTTCCAAGAGCTCACCATCCCTGTGGGATAAACTTCTCGATAAAATCGAAGGGCTAAAGAATTGGGCCCAAGGACTCCTAGAATCTATCGATGGATGACATACTATTTCTCCATTTTCCGTTTACTTTGGGGGGATATATTATCTCCGCCGATCCTCTTGTATATTTGATATATTACCTTTTGTTTGTCTCGATTACCGATACCCAGCGCAGTTGCACACCGTAGCATTGATTTTTGCCAAACTTCCTCGTTGCATGTATCTGTGTCATTACCGCTTTGGTTTGGATTTTTTTGGAGCTTTTGGAATTGTTTTTGTTCTCTGCATCTGTTCCTATTGTTCCTAGAGTGATTGATGTGCGACTCAATTTTACAGCCGGCAGTCGTCAGGTATCTTGCTGCCTTTGCCATACTCACTCTCGACTTTCCTTGCGTTTCCTCCTTCGAAGCGTTTTATTTGCATCTGGGTAGACTTTTCACTTGTCGTAGCTGGCTACCTGTTTAAATGTCTATTTCTCTTTCTTATTATGTTTCTTATTTTATTTTACGTTAGATGTCTAGCGAATAGGAGTATGCATGATGAGAGCTACATTTTTCAGCCGTTGCATGAACTTTGTCTAACTATATGCGTCTTTTCGCGTGAAACTACTTGGGTGCGTTTTGAACGTGGCCTGGACCTGGGCCTGGAATTGGGGTCCGGTGGTCGATATCAACGCTCGGGTGGATAGCTTGGTAGAGCCGTATCTGGTCTGATTGTGTCTTCCCGTGGAGTATTTGAATTCTCTATCCAATTGACTGTAAATGGCCCGGTATATGCCCTGGAGTGATAGAAATAGTGCAATTTCCTGGCTTTATCTCGTTGCTTGACCCCCTTCCAAATGTATCAAAGTCCTCGTCTGGTTCCCTATGCAAATCGTTTTCATGATCGGTTTTGGGCATCACTGCTGAAGCGACAAATCCAGTCTTGCCATGCCCATGCTGGCGACTGTGAAATTTCGGCGTGTTCTTTGAACATCTCTAGTGTGACAACTAGTTTGCAGTGGGGATATATTTGCTCCGGCGTCGTGTCAAAGTACTGTACACTATGGAAGCAAAGCAAAACCATATTGCCGGTTCCAATGGGCAGATGACATATCTGGCGGCGACGAAAATTTGCAGAAATGCCAATGAGATAGTAGAAGTAGTAAGATAGGTCGATGTGAATAGAGACGGGTTCCACTGTGAGCACTGTTCCCCAAACACGCCCCAGACGGAGATGACCAATAATCAATCTTGACGGCTGTTGATCAGGCCGTTGGCGCCAGGAGCCATCAAAAATCCCCTAGCTTCTTGCTAGCTGCGAACAGTGATGTCATCCAGGATAGTTAACACAGTTGCGGCCTATAGTTAAACGGTTATTTGGTCATCTCGGACGCTAGTCAAGGATAAGTATGCTGTAGCATCGTGTGGAGGGCCTCTCTATATTCGCTGCATATATACATAAAAATAGCCCTAAAAATCCGGATGGCCACAGGAATTCAGAAGACTGGCTTTTTAAACCCATCTTGTACAGATATTGAACTGTACCTAGCAGCAAAAAAAGGTCCACAGAGTTTTTAAATGCGAGCAAGCATGGTCGCCTGCATTTACCAATCGAGTCGCAGCTCAACCTGTGTCGTCTGACCCAAATCATGTCAGAAAGTTCTGTTTGGCAATGGAGTATCTATGAATATCATTAGTTGATTTGGGTATTTAGAAATTAGGAGTCGAATAAGCTAAACTAATCAGTATCATACCGTAGGAAAGAGGGAAAAGGAATAGCAAAATCCAATTCGTGTGGTAGCGATAGATGTACTTCATAACAAGGATCTCGGACCAGAATACTTCCTCAGGGGCATCGGACCCCATATCGGGCTTCTCACCACGCCATTGATGTGACCAGATAACGAATGATTGTTACCTGGGTAGCCTAACCTCGTCGTCGGAACCAGGTCAAACTTGACTGACCTGGCTGCCCGCAAAACATCGGTCATTTTGAATGGCTTAGGGATCTCGCCGTCCCTGGTGAAGAGAGCCCAAATATGCCTGGGGTAGGTTGGTGGTATCCCTCGGTTTGTTATCGCTATGATCGGTGTAGCTTTGGTTTTGGGGTCGGTTGAGAAAGGGGCTTGGGTGCGGATGATGTGGGTTATTTGCGGCCCGTGAACAACATCTCGTCCGACCTGGAACGCCAGTACGTGGTAAAGCGTCAGATGGACAGACTCGATGTAAATGGCCTGAGTACTTTCATGTAGTGATTGGTGCATGAAATGCACACTTTTTAGGCCATACATGGAAAGGTCCCTGTGGTCTGGTCAAAGGCACTCACATCCATGTAGATGATATCTGGCCGTGTCAAATGCTGGCCATGGATGCACCGCCCCAAGTATTCTAAGGCTTGCTGATCGTCGGTAGCCACATCATGAGTAATATCCCCTTTTTCGAGCATTTTCCCGAGGACGCGTTGATTAATCCGACTATTGTCATCATCAGACCGGTGTGGACCATACTGGCGACAAAAAAAATAAAATAAACGCTGCTGGCGCCCGACTGGCAGCACACTCATAACTGACTACATCATACATTTCGGCAAACCATAAGAAGAGGGCAAAGGCAATTCTTGTACATACTTTTCCACAACAATGAGAGCATGCATTTTGGACGATTGGGTATATTCTGTATTCTGAAGGGTAGTCGGCGGTGACGGTACAGGGTGGCTCGTCTAGCTGGTGAAGGGCTGGAAGACCTAGGTGTATTTTGGCGAATATTCTGACATCAATCTTTCTTCAAAAAGCATATCACGCCGGCTTTGTTGGAGACTTATAACTCTAATGGGCTGTACGGAGTAGACATTTGCGAAATAGTATCACAGAGACTTTATATCTTGAGGCTCAGTTTCAGCCCCTGAACGGAGTGACGTCATCTCCCTGGTGCCAAACCGCAGCTAAAACTAATTATCATAGTGTCGTTGTCGCTTGGCGTTTGCACAGAGACCAAAGCGCCGAACAGCCTACACGAGTGAGGTAGCAATATAATAAGGCTTCCAGTTCAAAACCTGGAAGAGCTGTGGCCTGGACGGAACCGTAGCCCCTGCTCTTAATTCCGGCTACCCTAACAAGGCGTTCTTATTGCCAACAAGTAGCGGTGGGCAAGTCCGAATTACTGGGTGTTTAAGAGTGTAACCATTAATTATTGAGGGGTGGTGTAGCCCACCAAGCTTACAGCGTACTATGTAGAAGAGAAAATGTGAATGTGAATTGTGGAAAATATAATAGTGATTATGGAATTGTGGGCACATGCGGAAATATTTACCCTGGCCTGGGTAGGATAGCCTCAAATGTTAGACGAGGCATTGAAGGCCCGAGGGTAGCATTCTTGGAAGAGGTTAACCCTACTCCAGAGTGGGAATTTCAGCCCAGGATAGGAGATTCAAGAATTCGAGTCTGCCAGTTGAAAATGCGATCTGACAAATTTTCATCGACATTCTTCCCCTTGCCATTTCCATGGCCTGAAAGTTGTTCCGTCATGGTTCATCTGAGGCTGGGCTTTCGGCGGAAAGGAAAGTGCGGTAATGGAAGCAGAAAAAAGAAAAACCAACAGAAGTCTTGATTTCTTCCTTGCGTTATTTTTGTGGGATGCAAAGCCCCAGCCCCACACTCGAGATAATCTCATCTGATAAAGCGGAAAAGTCTTCCTGGCACGTGGGGTTGTTATTAGGACGGCTTGATCGGTGGTGGAGGCCTTGCATACGTATATACATACATACATACATTACATACAGCGCCCGGTACTGAAACAACTCCCTTAAACCCGGGTAAGAATGGGGATACCGCTAGTAACTGGTAACATTTCGGGTATCAAATCTAGTAAATTACTTGAGGCGTAAATTTCGTATTCGGGGAACGGAAATCGCGTATTGAACTGTAATACCAATTCGGACACGGATCAGATAAGTTTAACTCGGGCCACGTTCCTGTACCACATATTTGTTTTCCCAACAAAACTCGGATCAGATAAGCAGACGGCAAAAGAGTTCCCGGAAGCAGGCCATTTGCTATGCCTCAGCCTTCAGGTGAGCCATTTTACGTCTGCGGGTGCTCAGGCCCACTCTGGGCTGTCGCAGATACATGGGAACAAGTATTGCCAAGTGTGATTCGGGGCATAATTACGGAGTGGTTGTTTTATGGCTTTCCATACCTGTGTTCCGAAGTGAGCTCCACTTAGGGGGGGTTCTTGCAAGCCTACGATACCGGGTTTACTTCCGTAGTAGCAATTGCCTGTCAGGGAGCCTTTAAATTCGGGTTGCAAGATGTTTCCAGTCCCCATTTTCAAAAGCGATAACCCCCCACAAAGGGAACGTCTTTCTCGCTCTGAATTCTTTACTCTGCTCTGCTATTTATTCCCCTCTGACCAGTTCACCAAAGCATGCTGTCGCTTTTCTACCAGCGTATACCCACCTATATTCAGTCAATTATCTCACCCGTTGTTAGCGCCCTCTTTCCCCACGGTTTATTCGAACGGCAACCTCTTACCATGCCCAGCAACGAAGGATCTATAGGCTCGTCGAGCACCACTATTCCAAGAAAAGTCCTTGTGATAGGCGGTTCATATTCTGGGCTTTCCGCAGCTCTGAACCTGTTGGATCTATGCCAAGGTCGAAATTGCCGATTTGCTGGCGCCTCAAACTCCGAGACTGTTCAGCCCGCAGAAACAAGAGAGAAAGTCCCAGTGCAGATAACCATTGTGGATGAAAGAGATGGCTACTGTAAGTCGACTCGCAACCCCCCGCCATTCAATGCCTGTGAAACCGAGCAGCTAACAAAATGGGAATCGTTCACAAAAGTCCACCTTATTGGGACTCCACGCGCCTTCGCATCAGAAGAGTATGCCTCGTTCTCCTGGAGAAAGTTCGCAGACATTCCCGCCCTGCAGGCACCAGCCATAAAATTCATACAGGGAAGCGTCACTGGAGTGGATTGTGAGCGAAAGATCTCTACGATCAAGGAGGCCGGCACCAACAATGAAATAACCCAGAAGTATGACTACTTAGTTGCAAGCTCTGGGTTGAGACGTACTTGGCCGAGCTCGCCAGAATCTCTGAATAAAGATGACTATTCCAGGGAGGTAGAGGAACATATTGCGAAAATAAAGCTGGCCCAAGATTCCGTCGTCGTCATCGGCGGTGGTGAGTTCCCGGATCCAATGAGATACAGTGATGGCGTGATGAGGCATCCCATTAACCGGAGGAATGATTTATACAGGAGCCGTTGGCATCGAAATAGCAAGCGAGCTGAAAGAGATTTATCCAAACCTAAAGGTCATCCTAATCCACTCAAGGGACAAACTGCTGTCATCGGAGCCTCTTTCTGACGAATTCCGCGATCGGGCCCTCGAGCTACTTCACGACACTGGCGTCGAAACTATTATGGGTTCACGGGTAATCGACACAATCAAAGCTCAGCTAAACGGGAGTATAATTCCAAGCTACACGCTCACATTAGCAAACGGACGAACGGTAAAGGCAGGCTACGTCATCAATGCCATATCCAAATACAGCCCAACAACCGCATACCTGCCTAGCTCTGTGCTTAACAAAGAAGGCTATGTGAAAGTCAATCCAACGTAAGGAGCATAATAAGCCCACACAACTACGCGGACAACATAGGAGTGCATGTAGTAACTAACACAATCCCGATAGACTAAACTTCGTCGACGAAATTCCTAATGCCCAATACCACTTCGCAGCAGGGGATCTCGCCCTGTTGTCCGGTATCAAAAGGGCCGGACGGGCAATGTATCACGGACACTACGCCGGGATGAACATCTACCAGCGGATGTTAAACGAACGATTCGGGACAACGCCGAAATTTTCCGAAATAGATCACTTGCCGCCATCCATGGCAATAGCTGTGGGGAAGAATACTGTCGCATGCGGCCCAGAAGGCGTGGTGTCAGGAGAGGAAATCTCAAAAGTGTACTTTCAAGATGATTTGGGATTTGGAAGTATGTCTCCTTCGCCTCTCTTTTGTTTTCTGCGGAACGTGTCTACATATACGAGTGGTTTACTAATTTTAAAACAATAAATTAGTCTGCTGGAATTACTTGAGGCTCGGAGAGGCGGCGAAAGGTTGAAGTTTGCGTTTGTTCGTGGGACAACTTTCGGCTTGCTATCTAGGCCCTGTGGTGTTTTGGCGTCTAGGCGAGATATATGCTAGTTAGGGTAACTATAGGTTTCATTATGAAGGGCTACATTTTACGGGTTAATCAACGGGTCAATTGGAAATTGAATATATCATTTTTTTTGGTAAATAGTTTCTCTTGTGTTTCTTTGGTGCTTCAAGAAATGTTTCCTGTTCCAGGAGAAGTAGATGTAGATAAGCTTAGAGATTTATTTTGTCAACATGAGCATATAAACCTTGTTGTGAATTTAATAAAGTAATGTATAATGGAGCATCTAGTAACATTATTATTATAAAAGTTGTATCTGAAATTCTAACGAAATCGCTGTTGAACAAAATCTCTATGTTCAATTTTTAGTTTTGTGAAAGCAAAAAGCAAAAACCCCCAGTAATAAATCAACAGGTTAAAAGTTTTTGCCCTATATTACTCAAAGGCTTGATGCAATGCATTTATTTTATAGCTTTCGCTCCGCTCTGCCAATTCCGTATGAGTGCCTTGATCAGTGCATCTTCCATCCTCGATAAGGAAGATGACATCTGCTTTCCGAATCGTATAAAGCCTATGCGCAATGGCGATCACAGTCATGCCTTTGGTGGCTTTTTCTAAGCCGACTTGGAGAAGTTGTTCAGATTCTGCGTCGAGGGCACTGGTCGATTCGTCGAGTAGAAGGAGCTGAGGCTTCCGGACAAGAGCGCGGGCGATTGCGAGCCGCTGTTTCTGTCCACCTGAAAGCTGGTTTCCGCCGGGTCCGCAGTTCGTGTCATACCCTTCCGGTAGACTAACGATGGTGTCGTGGATATTTGCCAACCGGCAGGCTTCTTCGATTTCTGCGTCTGTTGGCGTGTGACCAGGACGGGCTCCAAGGGCAATATTGAACCGGATGGTGCCTTCGAAAAGGACGCTGTCCTGTGGGACAAGAGCGATGTTATCGCGGAACGATACACCGTCACGGCTTGCGATATCCTGGCCATCAATGCGAACACTGCCCGAGGTTGGTGTATATAACCTCTCGATGAGTGATACGATGGTCGATTTGCCAGCGCCGCTTGGGCCAACTAGCGCGGCAAACTGGCCCGGTTTGACATGGATATTGAGCCCTTGAAGAACCGGAACCTCTTGGCGCGCTGGGTAGGAGAACTTCACGCTGTTGAGAGAAACACCGATACCTCCATGTCCTGCATCGGGCCGTTTCTCTTTTGAATCGGGGCTGGCTTCGAGGTCATTGAGGCCCCGCTCCAGCGGTTGAACCGGCCCAGAGAGTTTCTTGGTCGATCCAAGGTCAAGGAGGTTCATAATCCGAGCAAGCGCGGTGAACGCGCGTGTCACGTCTGGAGCAAGCGCGAACATCTGGCCCCAAAGCTGTGCGCTGACCAGGAGAGCCATGAGCACAATAAAGAACTGCTTCTGCGAGTAATCCCCGGCAATAATTCTCTTTGCGCCCCACCAGTAGGCAAGTGCATATAGGAAATTGCTCAGGCCGTACGCAATCGCTAGCCAAAGGTTGGCATAGGCGCTCTGTTGTGCAATTTCTTTGGTCGGGCCTTTGAGTGAGCGTCGATAGGTTCTCAAGATCTCATGCTCTAGGGAAAGAGCAGAAATAGTCTTGATCGAGTTGACGGCTTCAACTGTGATCCCGAGAGACTTCTCAAAGGCCTTTGCATGGCGTTCTTGGAAGCGTGCCATCGTCATGACTCGCATAACACCCGCACCCAGCATCAGAGGCACAACGGCGAGGCAAACCAATGCAATTTTCCATGCAATCGCGTGGGATAATGCAATTGCTGCGACCACATTCACCAATATAGCAATAATGGTACCTACTACGGACCCAGTGAGGCCAGACAGAGCATTGCCATCCTGGGTGATGACCGAAAGCAGGAGAGTAGGACTTCTTCCATCTGACTGATGCCATTGCAGGTCCTGCTCCATGAGAGCCCTGAACGAGAGAACTCGAACTTTGTAGGTGATTTTTTCGGCAACCCAGCCGAATGCTGACCAGCTTCCCAGATTAGCGAAAAACTCAATGATGGCGAGGATGAAAAACATCAATCCGTAAAATTTGCCGGCAGACCTGATGGAATCTGGGGTTTCGCATGGACTCAGCTCGCCAATCGTGTTGCCGAAGATAATTGCAGACGCGGAATATGTGCCTCCAACTACGAAAGCGCAGGTCAATGCTAGGAGAAGGAAAAGGATTTGCGGCCGGAACATAGGACTCAAGGCTGTCAGGGTTGACCATATCGATCGTTTCGCATTAAGATCGCCGCAACTGTCTTCATCCTTCTGCGTGGATATCTCCAAAGAACGTTTTGCGTCAAGACTGGCTTCGACAATACGTGGACTATCGCCAGCTTTCTCGGTTAGGTTGTCCATCGAATCCTTTGCTGCCGACGAGTCACTCGAGATATCCTCTTCCTCCGGACGAACATTGAGATTCTGTAGACGTACTAGACCAGCGTATGCGCCCTCTCTTGCTATTAGCTCTGAATGAGTTCCCTGCTCAACGACTTTTCCTTGGTTCATAACGATAATATTCTCAGCGTTCTTGATGGTGGACAGACGATGGGCAATTGATATTAACGTCCTCCCGCTCATTACTCTCTCAACTGCAGACTGGACGCGTTGTTGACTGGTAGAATCTAGAGCGGCTGTCGCTTCATCAAGAATCAGAAGTTTTGGTTCTTTAACCAAAGCTCGAGCAATGGAAATTCTTTGCTTCTGGCCTCCCGATATCAAACTACCACTCGAGCCGACTAGAGTCCCATAGCCATCCTTTAGACGGCGGATAAAAACACTCGCGTCAGCGAGACCTGCCGCCCTCTCCACCAGTTCTATGATTTCGACAATATCTGGCCCACGAATCTCTGCTTCTTTCGTCAGATCCTGTCCATTCCTAACAGCGGCTGCAAGATCGGAAAGCTTATTTCCAAGCAAGGCCGATGTCAAGTGAGAGTGGGTTGGAGAATTTATTAGCCCTAAAGCAATATTCTCAAGGATGGACCTGTCGAGTAACGACGGCTCTTGTTGGACAAGGCTGAGATTGCTTCGCAAGAATCGAACGTTGAGATCTTGGATGTTGTGCCCATCAAAAGATACCTCCCCGCTTGCTGGATCGTATAGGCGTGTTATTAGACCTGCAACAGTGGATTTCCCGCTCCCGGATAGACCGACGATTGCAGTGTGCTGTCCAGCGGCACAAGATATCGAGATATCCTGTAGCACAGGTCTGTCTGGCCGGGACGGAAAGGCAAAGGAAACATTTTTCAGTTCAATATTGCCAGAAGCGTTTGGGAGAGAGTTCCCGACGCCTTCGGCTGTGCCATCTATTTTCGGTTCTCGGTTGATATCGGCCTCTAATTTTTCGAAGGTAACTCCCGCTGCATCAAAGACTTGAACAAAAGGAGCGACCTGACTAAGGATCAAAGTAGCTGTTAAAAAGTTAAATTAGCATGAAGGATGTAGGATGTTGGATACTGGATATATTACTGCAAATATCTTACCATCGACCAATAAGAAAATCACTGTGTATGTAGTCCCGACTGATGATCCGGGATTACCAGAGGCAACCGCATCCGCGATCGTTTTAGACCCTTGCCAGAACGCCAGTGCATTTGCGGAGAACGCGATAAAATACAGCAATCCTGACTGGGTGGCAACAGAAAATGCCTTCCTAATTCCAGCTGCCTTTGCATTTCCCAGCAGGCCAGCGAATTTTGATTCCAGCTTTGCGTTTGCCGAGAAAGCATGCACAACTGTTGCGTTCGACAGTGATTCCATCGCAACAGAGGATGCCCCGGCAACGTTCTTCAACATGGCTGCTGCATACTTCTGAGTATAGTAGCCGCCAACGAGTGACATGAGCAGATAGGCTGGTGTCAAAGACACTAATTCCCCACCTAGCTTGGGATCTTTGATGAAAGCGATGATATAAGCTGTGATGAAAAATGACACGCTGTTGAGGACAATGCCGACCTTCTCAGAGGTCCCTTGTTGAATCGTCGTTATGTCACCGGTGAGCCGGGAGGCGGCTTCTCCCGCTGGCATATCGTCGAAGAATGAGGCATCCTGTCGTAATAAGCTTTTGAAATACCGTTCGCGAAGCCGTTGGGCCAGACGTTCACCAAACAAATTCCACGAAGCAACATAGATATACACCAAGGCAAAGTAGGCTATTCCAATATAGACGACTTTGAGGACCTTTTCATTGACTTCTGCTTGATATGCCGCGCCGAATTGAGGATCCGCGGTGCAGGACGCAGAATTGAGATTGTCAACCAATTGGCCGAATAGAATGCCCATAAGAGGGAATGGCACGCCTGATGCAATCGCGGCTAGCAGGCCGACTATAAGGAGAGTGAGGTCAACCTTCGTCGGCTCCGCATAAACCAGAAGGCGGACATATCTAGTCGCCCTTCTAATAAACTGTGTAGTCACCTCATAGTTAGCCGCGCGCTCAACAGATGTCTTTGGGATGGTTATCCTTACCCTTCGACCTTTCACGGTTTTAGAATCGCCAGCAGCTACTTCTTCTGACGCTTTAGCCATGTCTGCGTTTAAGGGCAAGCGAACTAAGTCCTTTGCCTAGCTACCGTGATTTCCAAGGCGATGGATGTTTCTTCTGCAAGCATAACACTAGCAAAGAGATGATTCATGGCGAGAACAAAACTTACTTCTTGGTAGGGCTTGGTGTCATACCTAGGTGAGTGATCTTGACTGCTCTGAAGCCCCCAGCCCGCAAGGACCTTTGCCTCTCTTTGCTCTCATTTTCTTTATTTTCGCATTTTGTGGGTCAGTTGCGCCAATACTCAAGGGGGGGCTTGCATGAGCTAGCCTGCTGATTTTCTTTTTGGCTTGGTGCTCCGTAAGGGGCATTGGTATGTGTAAAATTGATCTTATCAGATTCGTATTACGCTAGAAAGCGCCTGTATGCTAAAATACGGCCTGCAAGAACACCTGGAAACGCCGAAACAGAGGAATACATCAATACATCCTGACGTTTGTTGATACACCGTGCAAGTATCGATACCGCGTGTAACAACAGACCCACATGGGAAGGATCAGATAACTTTAATAAGCCCGGTACCGGAGATTAGATTCATCTTATCAGATCAAATGATGTCTGCCAATTGCACGCCAGGGCCGTTTCTTGCTTTGACCCCTCCGCAAGAATTTTCGTCAATCATTCCGTGGAAGAAAAATCTCGCACTGGCCTGCCGCATGATCATATCCACAATGGTATTACCTGCGTAGCGGCTTCTCGTTACTCATATTTGTGGAGCTCTATGCTGATCATGTTGGAAAACAACACACGAATTCCGGATTGAACAAGAGATAATAAAAGTTTCCCATGGTAGGACTGTGGGACGATGGAGGACCGTGGCATAATCGCTCGTGCGCGAACATTAAACGGATTGGAATTTTTTCCTTTTCTACATGTAACGTATAGTTCTTACAAGTCGTTACCATGTCTTACGAACTGGTTTGCAAAATGGGTCTTACAAGGGTTTAGAAACAGCCGTGCCAAAGATCACCAAACAAACATGGTGGAGCCGTGCTGTAAGTTTCTACTGTTGCCTGACAGAACTATATGACGCATTCGCTCTCTGCACCTAGGGATGCCCCTGTAGTGATGCCGCAGAGGGGAGGAAGATTGAGGTGCAACTTGAGCGGAGCTATATTGATATTTGCGGGAAAAGGCGAGAAGGCAAAAGTATAAAATTCACCTGCCACAAACACTTTTGAATCCGAAAAGAATACTCCATTCGGAAACACCTGTCTATAGTTTGCGAGGGGATATATCTCACCTCATGAAAGTAGTCCAGAAGACAACTCGCCATTGATCTCACAAATATTCTAACTGCATCATGAGTGAGCATTTAACTACTTGCGAAGGCGACAAGGTCAGCGATCATGCTCAATTGAATCGCTGTGTAAACGGCGGGGCAGATGCGGTTTCTACTGAGCACTCCCTCCTATTTCTCAACGGTTTTGAGGATCAGCTTGATCTCTTAGTTTTGGCATGGATTTTACTCCTGTACCGTGGGAGCGGTCTCAGTGAAGATGGAGAATTCTCATGGAGTCTAAAGGCAACATCGATAGACGACCATTCGATTTTAGAAGCAGGGTTCTCAGACAACGTCAATGAAATAGTATCGGCGGAGAGCGATCCCATAACGAAAGCACTCAACTCCATTCGCGCAAGACGGACCACCACCCCTAGCAGTGCACATACGCAACTAGCGGATTACTCAATTTCCTTCACGAACGCCGCTCGAACCGTGAGCGGTAGTAATGATGTAAGTTTCATTAAATTTGACCCTGCCATTGATCCTCTCGGCTAAATCCAGTATGCAGGCGCCATTTTGCATAGAAATATTAGCATTGAAGCCGACTTTGTTGGTCAAACAACATGGGCAGCATTCCACGCTATCCTCGCATGCTGTCCGTGTCCAGTGTTCTGGATTCATGGATATTCTCAACGCGATCCTCAAAAACCCGGATCAGACAATTTCGCAGGCGATGCAGATTGGGGATCTTGAATTGCAACAACTGTGGAAATGGAATGCGTCAGTGCCTCAAACGCTTGATGATTGCATCCATGATATTTTTATGGAAAACGCGCGAAAGTATCCTAAGCGTCAGGCGGTTATCTCCTGGGATGGCGAGCTGTCATATGGAGAGGTTGATCGGTTTTCAACATTGCTGGCAATTCATCTCATTGAGTTAGGTGTTAAAGTTGGGAAAGCCGTGCCACTTTGTTTCGAAAAGTCAAAGTGGACGGTCGTGGCAGTACTCGCCATTATGAAGTCCGGGGGCGCATTAGTTCTCACAGACCCGAGTCAGCCTGAGGCCCGATTGCAGACCATAGCGACGGAAGTGGATGCAGATCTAATGTTGACTTCGAAACAGCAAGAGGAGCTGGGACATAAGATCTTGCCTCATGGAACCGTGCTTGCGGTTAGCCACGATTTTTTCTCGCAGGGACAAGAACCGATATCGTCGCCGTCTTCCGCCTTACCTTCCGTTCCCGGGTCATCTCCACTGTATATCATTTTCACGTCAGGAAGTACAGGCAAGCCAAAGGGGGTGGTAATATCACACATGAACTATACCAGCGGTGCGTTGCCGAGGGCAGAAGCTGTCGGTTATGGCCCGCACTCACGGGTGCTCGACTTTCCTTCATACGCGTTCGATGTCAGTATTGATTGCATGTTATGTACTCTTGCCCATGGAGGGTGTGTCTGCGTACCATCCGAAGACGACCGGGTGAATAATCTCAGTGGAGCAATAAGAAATATGAAAGTCAACATGGCTCATATGACGCCGTCAGTTGCAAGGGTTCTCGAAGAAGACATTTTACCGTCCCTTGAGGTTCTTGGACTTGGGGGGGAATCCGTTTCCATTCAAGATGCGGCAAAATGGGGCAAGTTAACAAAAGTCATCATCGCTTACGGGCCTTCAGAGTGCACGGTTGGCTGCACAATTAACAACGACATTGCCCTCGACCGTTCATATACTAGCATCGGCAAGGGTGTGGGTGGTGTTACATGGGTGGTCGACCCCACCGACCATAATCGCCTGATGCCGATCGGAAGTATCGGTGAACTTATTATGGAGGGTCCGATTGTGGGACAGGGGTATCTTAACGACCCCGAAAGAACTTCGCCTGTTTTCATTGAAGATCCTAAGTGGCTGCTTTCCGGTTGTAATGGGTTCCCTGGAAGACATGGGCGTTTCTATAAAACGGGAGATCTTGTCAAATATGACCCTGATGGCTCCGGCTCAATAGTTTTTGTGGGTCGAGGTGACCAGCAAGTGAAGCTCAGAGGACAGCGAGTAGAGCTAGGAGAGGTCGAACATCATTTACGAACCAGGCTACCCGCTGGGACTGTTGTTGCTGCGGAAGTTATCACGCCAGGAGGAAAAGGAGGTGAGCCAACCCTGGCCGCTTTTATCGCAGAGGAAAACTCGCCGAGATCCCAGACAAATGGAGAAATAGCAACCTTCTCCGAAAAGCTCCGCCAGGCCCTCGAGGTGATGGATAAGGAACTTGGAGCTGCCCTTCCCCGGTATATGGTGCCAGCAGCATATATCCCTCTATTTGAGATGCCGCTTTTAGTGTCGTGTAAAACAGATCGAAAGAAGCTACGCAGCATTGGGTCCACCATGTCAAGAAAGGAGCTCATTAGGCTTAAAGCATCTTCATCACAAAAGAAAGAGCCGCAGTCAGAGATGGAACGAAAGTTGGAATATCTTTGGAAAGGTTTATTCGGTGCTGAAGCGGAGATCGACCTGCAGAGCAATTTCTTCGATTTAGGGGGCGATTCACTCATGGCCATGAAGCTGGTGGCCAGTGCACGCGCAGTAAACCTTCTAACCAGTGTAGCTGATATATTTCGGTACCCAATCCTATCAGATATGGCTTTGACCCTGACGCATGTTGATGCCAAAGCAGAAAGCGAAGTGCTGCCGTTTTCACTCATCAATGCAAGCTGGAAAAAGGAGGATGCGCGTATCCTAACGGCTACACTCTGCGGAGTCGACGCGACATCAGTCATAGACGTCTACCCTTGTACACCACTTCAGGAAGGGTTGATGGCCCTTTCCGCCAAAGTCAGCGAGGCATATGTCGCGCAGAGAGTTGTGGAGCTAGCGGATCTCCAAACCGCACAACGGCTCCAAAGGGCATTTGAAACTGCGGTTGTTGACTCCCCTATATTACGCACACGGATAGTCCAAGTTCCCGGCCATGGCCTCATGCAGGTTGTTTTGAGAGATGGGATCTCATGGCGTTCAGGTGCGACCCTAGAGGAGTACCTGGTTAGAGACCGGAACGAATCAATGGGACTGGGCACACCACTAGTCCGTTTTGGAGTCACCTCCAACAAAGCAACAGGTAAAGTCCATTTTGTTTTGACGATGCACCATGCCTTGTACGATGGTTGGTCGATGCCATTGGTCGTCCGGCGGGTTAATAGGGCGTATAACAACCTGGAATCGGAAATACCAGTCGCTTTCAATTCCTTTATTAAACACCTCGGCGACCTCAACTACAAGGAATCCGAGGCCTATTGGAAGGAACAACTACAAGGTGCAAATCACTTGCAGTTTCCAGCTCTCCCGCATGTTGGATATCAAACCCAGGCTCAGTCACTTCTGGAAGAGTATGTCCCGCTAGGGAAGATTTCGACATCAAGTACAAGCATCGCGACCGCCATTAGAGCAGCTTGGGCTATAGTTGCAGGGAAATATACTGCATCCGACGATGTCGTGTTTGGAGAAACCCTTACGGGGAGAAATGCACCGGTTGTGGGTATTGAAAAGATCGAAGGCCCCATGATCACCACTGTGCCAGTCCGTGTACGGTGGGACCGGAATGCATGTGTTGGTGAGTACCTGCAAAGCATTCACGACGACAGTATACTTCGTATTCCCCATGAACACATGGGTCTACAGCATATCCGACGCCTGACCCCTGATGCGCGCGAAGCTTGCGAGTTGAGAACGGGTATTGTCATCCACCCAACCACAACAGAGGATGACACGAGCATAGCTGGGGAGGGACCAGCTAATGGCTTTGTCCCAGCTGGAGACGAAGAGGCTGCTCGTGAAGCGTTAAAATTCAACACATATGCTCTCATGTTGGTTTGCTCGTTAGATCCCAAGGGCTTCCTCGTCATGGCCAGCTTTGATTCGGCAACAATTGACGTCTGTCATATGGAAAAGGTTCTGCAGCAATTTGGACAGACTGTGCAACGACTTTGTGAAAACCCGGATGCGCTTGTCGGCGATTTGTTACCAATGACAGAAAACGATCTAGCTGGGATATGGCGTTTCAGCAATATCAAAAATCCGAATGCTTTAAGTGAAGCAATCTTGGGTTACGACTATTCAGAGGCAACTGCAACTTGGATAGTTGATCCTGAAGACCCGGAACAATTACTTCCACTTGGGGGAATAGGAGAGCTCATAATTGAGGGTCAGTTCAAATCAGCCATTTCGTCTTATATCGACGGTACCAAATGGCTTGCTGCCGGTCATCGAGATATTCCAGGAAGGCGAGCGATGCTTTACAAAACAGGCCAGTTAGCCAAGTACAACAGTGATGGCTCGTTAGCCTTTAAAGGGAAAAAGGGCGGCAATATCAAACCTAACAAGGACACTAAGAAACCTGGAGTCAAAAATCAGTCGCAGGTAACAACCCCAAAACAACGGAAATTGCAAAAGCTATGGAGCCGTGTCCTTGGAATTAGTGAGGACGAGGTTGGCCCCAACGATAGTTTCTTCGACCTCGGCGGGGACTCTATCAGCGCTATGAAATTGGTTTCAGAGGGAAGAATGGAAAATCTCGAACTGAGTGTGATGCAAATCTTCCAGAATCGTAGTTTTCGTGATATGGCAGATATTGCGAAGGAGTCGCAACAGTTCCAGGAACCTACAAAACAATATATCCCATATTCAACCCTTGATGTCTCAGATGTTGATGCTTTCATTTCTGAGTCCATTCTCCCATCACTTGCGAACTCAAGTTGGGAAGTAGTAGATGTCCTGCCTGCCCGCCCACTCCAGGAAATCGCCGTGGATGGGACAACCAACCTTCCTCGATATTCTGCACGATACGAATTATTTTACCTGGATTCAGCAGTCAACCGTTCACGTCTGTTCGAAAGTTGCCAAGAGATCATATCCCGAAACGAAATTCTACGGACAATTTTCGTCAAGTCCGGGGGTTCTTGCTTCGGCGTCGTAATAGAGGAGCTACAGCTACCCCTAGTTGAATACGAAATAGACGGCGATTTGGTTGGTTTCGCCGAGCAGCTTTGCAATCTTGATGTGCAGACAGTGATGCCCCTCGGAACGCCCTTCATAAAATTCTTCTTTGTTCAGTGTTCAACCGGGCAAAGCTGCCTGATCATGCGGATTTCCCATGCTCAGTATGACGAAATCTGCCTCCCTATTTTACTCCGTCAGCTTTCTGCTTTGTACGAGGGCAAGTCGGTTCCTGAGGCCTTACCATTCTCTTCCTTTGTCCACCATGTCATCCGAGAGAACATCCCGCAAAGCATCGAATACTGGCGAAACCTACTCCAAGGCTCCTCCATGTCAACTCTGCGCCCGTCAACGCCTTTGGAGAGTAAAAAGTCGATTTTTATATCCAAAACTTTTGATATCTCATCCCGGTCCAAAGAAATCACACTTGCCACCATCCCTTCTGCAGCATGGGCACTATGTCTGGCTCGCCGTTTGTCCGTTCGTGACGTAACATTCGGTGAAGTGGTCAGTGGCCGCAACATCGATCTCCCCAATTGTGACATAGTGATGGGACCAACTTGGCAGTATGTTCCGTTACGTGTAAAGTTCGACCCTGGCTGGACGGCAGTCGACCTTCTCAACTTCGTGCAACACCAGCACATTTCAAGCACGCAGTTCGAAGGAATCGGCCTCAAGGAAATCGTCCGGAACTGCACAGACTGGCCCGAGACGGTGGATTGGTTTGACTCTGTGGTGCACCAAGACGTCGAGCATGTCGAAAACCTAGCGTTTTTATCAGCCAAGAGCCGAATGGATACGATATATCCACACCTCGAGCCGCTTCGCGAGTGGAAGATACAGGCCTTCCCGAAAGGGGACAGCTTATGTATCGAGATCGTCACTTTCGAGTCCTGGCGCGCGGAGGCCGACTCTATCCTCAACGAAATGGGTGACATTATCTCGCAACTGGTGAACAAACCGGATTCGGCCCTATTCTGGACAGAAAAGAAGGAGGAAAGTCTTCCGCGCGCGACCCGATGGAGCTTTTTATCTTGCCTTAAGAAATGGCTAAGATAGATATAGAGACGCTGCACAATCGCTTGAGGTTAAATCCACATGCGTTTCCATTGTGTATTTGAAATCTAGGTATGACCTAAGCGGTCAGCACGTGTGTATCTCCTCGTTCTATTTCCTTTATTTATCATGTTTCTATTTCTAAGGGGTATTTTTGCTCTGAGAAAGAAAAAGAAATAAGAGTTTCAGAGACCAGGATTTGATGATGTTATGTTTTAAGAATGTACTCACTTTTGTTTCTATTTCACGCTTGTTAAAAGTCTATCATGAATTTCAAGTAGGGTAGCAGACCATTCAATATCACTCCATTCTATTACATTTTCCTGCAAAGAAAGTTTTGTGAGCTGATAATAACTGATAATTCCTGAGCTTCCAATTAATGTAGCAGAAATAGAATTCTGGCACCAAATGCAAACGGTTTAGAAACCCAAACTCGATCCTTGCCTCTACTCAATAAATTAAGCCATATCTAAGTTCCGAGCGTGAAAATCGCAACTAAACGCAAAATAAAAAAGACGGCGACGGGAAAAGCAGACAAGGAACAGGGCGTGGGAGTATTAAAAATCAATACACATCAATGATCCACTTAACTTCTAATGACGAACGAGGTCTCGAGTCGAATTGCTATCCATTTCCAGCCCTTCCTGGGGATCGTACAGTCTCCTTTTATCCCTCACGAACAATCCTCTGAAATCAAGCGGGTCCAGTATCTTCTGCAACAGGGGACGCGAATCGTTGAAAGCGCCCTCGATTGCTTCGTTTGCTCTCTCCTGCCCATCACGACCCACATACACCCGTGAGTCAATTGGGAGAATATGGCCAGGGTGGAAAATATTGAACATTGCGGTGTTAAGTAGCATTACAAGAGCCTCACAGATGAGGAAGGGATGCTCCGCTGTTCGAAATGAGTGGCTCTCCGGGACAAATGTTTCTAGAAGCAGAAGAGGTTAGCCCAGAATGACGGCAGCATGAGAGTAAAAGCAACAACACAAACTGGAAAAGAATATATACCTGCGATATGGTACGCAGATCGTATAATAATCAAAACCGACGAGATGTAAAGACAGTACACCACCGGCATGAACCTTCTCCCCGTACCACCATCCGAAGTAACGGACCACTTCGCACGAAGTTCACGAACTTGGACGTGAAATAATGTCAAAACAGCCACAAACGATGTGAACAAGGTCACCTGGGTAATCATAGCAACTCGAACCAAGTTTAATCCAACTTTAAAACGAGTGGCTGTGTCAGTATCAGCACCAGCAAGTAGACCGGCACCAGCCCAGACGCATACTTCCGCCAGGACGTCAAATACGATAAACGTGCGGACGACCCTAATAGGAGACATCGGAGCGGCGGATGGGACAAAGCTGAATAGGCGTCCGCAGATGAAATAATCTGCGCCAGCATACGTCGGCCCAGCGCCAAGAATGAACATGGTGGAGATTGTGTAGAGGGATTTAACATTCCCCTTATCAGAAGCGAGAAGCGAGCGCTGGAGAAAGCCTACTGCTGAGAAGATGGCGCCTAACGTCAACGGAATTGTGAATTTCTGTGGTTTAGATGTCCTGGAAAGAGGTCAGGATGAGAAGCCCGCGCATGTTTTTTTTTTCTTTTTTTCCTTTTTTTTTTGATCGCTGGTGGAAGGATGATCTCACCTATGCTGCAATTCATGCAGTGCTGCCGAAATTGCATAGGCCACGGTAAAGAAAATAGCCGCACCCTTGTTTGGGGAGTAGTGGTATAAATCTGCGAGAGCGGACGTTAGGAGAAAGTAAGACGCTGCATTGGGGCGAGTAACTATTTACCGTCTGCTGTAAGCTCTGATGACATGGTTGCTCTAAATGATATTGATATGAGAAAATAGCACTCTCTAGGGGTTGTAAGAGAACAAGCGGTTTGTCATTTTTAAGAAATCCCAAGAAAGCCAGAGGCCGTCCCATCGCCTTTATACCGTTCTGCCCATGGTCAAGTTTAGCCCTGCGCGCAGCCCCTGATAAGAAACATAGATGCTGCGCCCATTCTCCGCACCGTAAAATTTACCACTTCCGGGGAATGTTTCGAATGACATACTACCATATTTCCTCAACCCGCAAATGCTGATGGTTGTGTTGCGGCGTTGCCTGTCCTTCTGATACTACAATGCGCTGTTGTAGCAAGATGGCGATGTCAGAAAGGAGAAGCTCGATACCCGATTAGGAAATAAGCGTGGCCAAGACACGTGCGGAATGCCAAGAAATGACTGGAAATCGCCTAAACAGGAATAGCGGTCGATCATCCATTTCAGCCGCCATAACATTGACACGACAACGACATGGCACAACTTCAGACTTGCTCATCTATGTATCTCGGGTAAGATTTATAGCCAATGCAATTAACAGAGCCTATTGTGCTTAGTTTCTTAAGTCTTTCGGCACCGCTTAGGGCAGTCGCAGCAATACTGCAGAGCTGTGGTTGTTTGATTAGTTAGTTAGTATCAATCTTTCTGATATGTGGAACAGCCAGCTTGGTATAGAGATATTGCAGGGCCAGAAATCACTTCAGGGTAAGTGAATAAGGGTAAGGACAATCGCCAGATACACCAAGTCCCATGTGTTCAAAGGGAAGTCAAGTTCATTTGATAAAGTGGGAAGCGAAACAAATCTGTCCCAACTTCCACCCTGCTTTGGAGCAGACGATGGTTAGTTAACTTGAACTTGGCAAAAAGGAGAGAGAGTAAGAATAAGGGAGATGAACAGTGCAACCCTCATCTCCCAAAATGAAATAAATCTCTTGTAGATAAAGCCTTGGATTGATTGTTGCGTAATAAAAAGCAGTAGAGGGGAATCAGCAATAGCTATATAGCTCCGAAACTACTCTGTATGTACACATACAAACAAATCTAAATCTCAATACAAGTTATAGGGTAGCAAGAATGAAGGGGATTGCACTGTTAGGTCTGTCTATAAGATAAGTGAACATATTTCAACTGCGTTGCCGTGCCACGAGGACTTATTAGCCACAATGAGGGAAACGGATAGATATAGGAGCGAGAAATTGTTCCTATCACGGTTAGAAGGCATTCTTATTAGGTGCAATATGAACAACCAATGTGGCAGGCTCAATGAACGTTGAACAGCTACATAGAAATACCACATAGCTAGAGGAGTCGGACCACACTCATCATTAGCAAGGGACGCTGTTTGAGCCTGTTTGAGCTCGAGTTGGGATAGGCGTCTATGGGATCTGGCAAGGCCACTTTCTCACACATATCGGCGGGCGGACCTCGGGCGAGGGCAGCAAAGACTTGGGCGTCCGACGAGTTGCTGGTGAAGGTGCGTCAAAGCAGCCGAGGCAAAGGACTTCCAAGTCGCCAAGTCCAAGAGCGGTTCTTGCAGACTGCGCTCCCAGCCGTGCAATACCTCCAAGAGTCGTCAATTATTATTATTATTATAGAGAGCCATAATACCACCAAGTCAAAAGCCGTGGCAGGAAAAAAATAATGACAACAGCGGAACCTCGTCGGCGGGGAGGGAAAAGGTTCCGGGACAAACCGCAGGCAGGAGGAAGTAAACAATAATGCTCCAGCCTCGGGGTTGGAATGTGGATACAGTACTCCGTATATGTTCGTTACCCGGTAACGTCATACGATACATGCAACGGATTGATATAACGGTATGGTACGACAATACAGGTATGTATATTGTATTGTATTTTACTGTATTATATTATGCGGTACGGTACTGACCTGCATCAATCTTATCAATCAGCCGCTTGCAAAATAAGGAAGCGGGAACTTCCGCGCAATGCCCTATCCTAACCGCGTACCAAACTAGTATGAACGTAGAGTAACTACTCAAAAAAAGCAAGCCATGGTCGGATCAGCAATAACAAGCTCAACCGCTATGATTGAGCCGTTTGCTCGCCTGCTGCCGGAGATAACGGACCAGCTCGAGCGACCTTGTTTTAAAAAATGATTCCTTCCCGCCATCTACCTCCGTCGCTGAGCTATCTCTTGATGCAATCACCTCTCACCACCTTTCCTTTCCCCTCTCCCTCTCCCTTCTTCCTCCTCCTCCTTGTAACCCCAAAGCATTGTCACCATGAGAAGAACCTTCCTCTCCAAGCTTCATACTCATGCGCCTGTCGAGGAGAAGCAGCCGGCAAGTAGTGGAGACAAAGAAGTAGGCGGTGCGCTTCCAGACCAAGGGATTACGAGCGACACCGACGAAAGTCTTTCTGCGGATGCTCAAGATGGTGTACGCAAAATCCAGGCCACCACCCAGGTCTGGAGCAGAAAACATCTCATCTTTGCATATGTCATGTATGTTCGAACTTCCTGTCCATGCCCTCTGCCGTGCTCAAAACACCTCATGCCGCCATCATCGGCCTGCTGGCGTAACTAGGGCTAAAACTTTTATAATAATAGGATATGGGTTATCGCCTTTGTCGACACCATGCAGCAGGGAATGTCCGGCGCTCTCCTCCCATATGTCACGAGTAGTTTTCAATTGCACTCGTTGACGGCTGCAACGGGGATTATGTCGAGTATCATCGGTGGTCTCATCAAGCTGCCCCTTGCGAAAGTCCTCGATATCTGGGGTCGACCGCAAGGCTTCCTAATCATGGTAGGAGCGCTGACCATCGGTCTTATCATGATGGCTGCCTGTAACAACGTCCAAACCTATGCTGCTGCCCAAGTGTTCTACTGGGTCGGGTACGTATACTCTACCAGTTTTGACTATTATTATTTTATTAAAAGCTGATCCACCGTTCCACGCTTTTTACAGATACAATGGGATGACTTACACAATAAGCATTTTCATTGCCGATACGTCTGCGTTGAAAAACCGAGCCCTGATGTTTGCGTTTGTTTCTTCACCTTATATCGCTACTGTCTGGATCGGCGGACCGCTTGCAACTGCCTTCCTGAATGGCCCTGGCTTCAGGTGGGGATATGGTGCTTTTGCTATCATTACCCCTATCATCACTCTCCCTCTGTACGGTGTGTTTGCCTGGAACTATAAAAAGGCGAAGGATTCAGGCTTGTTGCCTGAAAAGGAACGTACCCGTACATTCTCCCAGTCGTGCAAGTTTTATTTTATCGAGTTCGATGTTATCGGGATCCTTCTCTTGGCTGGCGGATTGGCTCTTTTTCTCCTCCCATTCAGCCTGTACTCTTATCAAGAAGATCGGTGGAAGTCAAGTCTGGTCATTAGCATGATCATTATCGGTGGTCTCCTTATCGTCGCTTTCGCCCTATATGAGAAGTACCTGGCACCCGTCTGCTTCATCCCATTCGGCCTTCTTTTCGATCGAACTGTGCTGGGCGCCTGTATTCTTGCCGGAAGCTTGTTTGTCAGCTTCTTCATCTGGGATAGTTACTTCCCCTCTTTCCTCCAAGTCGTCAACAACCTATCAATCACCGAAGCAAGCTATATCGTTAATATCTACAGTATCGGCTCCTGCTTTTGGTCCATCATTGTAGGTATCTTGGTGCGATGGAGTGGGCGCTTTAAATGGCTTGCGCTCTATTTCGGTGTACCTTTTACTATTCTCGGCGTCGGTCTCATGATCGCCTTCCGCCAGCCGGATGTCAACATCGGATATATTATTATGTGCCAGATTTTCATCGCTTTTGCCGGCGGAACGTGCGTTATCACAGAACAAATGGCTGCGATGGCCGCCACGTCCCATCAATACGTCGCCGTCGTACTCGCCGTTGAAGCCATGTTTGCAAGCATTGGTGGTGCGATTGGTCAAACTGTTGCTGCTGCGATCTGGACCGGAGTGTTCCCCCAAAGATTAACCGAGTACCTACCTGAGGAGGCCAAGGCCAACGCTACCATGATCTACCAAGATCTCAGGGTACAGAAGTCGTATCCTGTTGGAAGTCTTGAAAGGATTGCTATTAACAAAGCCTATGGCGATGGGCAAAAATACATGCTTATCGGAGGTACCGCGATCTTGGCTGTCTCCCTAGGAGCTACCATGATGTGGAGAGATATTAAGGTTAAAGACTTCAAGCAAGTCAAGGGCCTTGTTGTTTAGAGCGCTCCGCGTATGCCTTTACGATAAACTGCTTACATGTCTGGTGCGTTAGCATTGCAGCACAATGCAACGTCTTTTGGCCATTGAGCACATGTTAAGGGCTCAATTGGCCCAGGGAAGTGATGGATACTGGGAGTAAATGGACGGGATTTTGGATAAATATCGGCGCACAGCTTTTCGGTGGTTCTGTTTTCGTTCCCTTAATTCATTTAAGTCAAAAAATAAGCATCTCTTTTCTCATTTCTGCCAATTCTCCTCTTTCAATCACCTTTCGGGTTTCAGATAAGTTATTTTTACTAGATGTACTGTTCTATGAGATAGGCGGCGCTGCACCATTGATGTCATCCCATATTGAGAAAATGTTTTACAGAGTTTTGGAGTATTTCTAGCACTCGCTATGTTCCATCCTTTCTCCATCGAAGTCCAAAGCCCGGGTGGTAACTACGTTGTTCCGTGGATGGGTCCGCTGCGGGACCAAACTATATGATAGCCGGGCGCTATGTGAGGAATTTCCATTTATTAAGGTTGAAAAATCCGACACCGGGCCATTAAATCAAGTTTTATATTCAATCAAACATGAAGGAATAACATCATCTGCCCTCCATATCTTCCCTATCTAAAATATCGCGACACCTACTATACCTCTCTACGGCAGAACAATCCGATTTCACAAATTCGGTGGCAAAATTCGGACCCATACGGAGTAAATAAAGTCTAATCACATATTAATTTTATTTTACAAAAAAGATAACAATCAAATCCTGCAACAGAGGAATAGCAAATAACAACAATGGGTCTAATCGTCCTACCCGCCACCATCTCTGACATCACCTCAGTCTACGATGTCTACTTTGCCGCGTTCAAGGACGACCTCATCATCGACATCCTGTACCCGCGTGGCGTGGACGCCGAGCTGCGCAAGGAACATACAGCCAAAACATTACAATGGTGGCACGGCCTCACGGTGACGCATACATTGAAATGTGTAGATACCGACACAGGCAAAATTGTCGGCATGGCTGTTTGGGATGTATACTGGCGGGGGAAGACCGATGAGGAGCGGAAGAAGCCAACCATCCCGTGGCTGCAGGGGGCAGAGAAGGAGAGGGCCGAAGCGTTCCTTGGGGCTTTGTGGGAGATGAGGGAAAAGTGGTTGGGCGGGAGGAGGCATGTTTGTGAGCGAAAATTCCATTCCCCTCCACCCCGTTTAAGTAGTTACTGTACATACATACGTACGCTTTTTAAGAAACACTTGTACATGTACAAACTAACCTACCCACAAGACTGCGCCCTCCTCGCAGTGCACCCAGAGCACCAAAAACGCGGCATCGGCAAGTTGCTGATGGACTGGGGCCTGGACATCGGCGAGAAGCTGCAGTTGCCAGTGTACCTCGAATCCACCAAGGCCGGAGTGCCATTGTATACGAAGCTTGGGTTTGAGAGGCTGTCCCAGGGCGCCCTGCTGAAAGCGGAAGTGACTCACTTTGCCTCCGATGTCAAGGCTCCTCTGATGGCCAAGATGCCGTCAGCGGCCCGAGGGATGATGTTTGAAGAATGGGCGCAGAAAGGATACCCGCCGTTCAGCTGAGTGTCGAGGCTCTCTCTCTCTCGCTCTGCTGTTTGGCTTTTTTCGCGTGGCTTATTTTAGTTTACCAAGAGTGCAAGCTGGTGGGTGTTCTAAGGGAAAAGCAAATCCGGTGGTTCATTTGTATATATTATTTTAAACGTATAGAATCATCATAACTTGGCATGGATTCATGCACGGATTGTAAAGTCTCTCGGTTGCTGGCCATTATGATTGGGTTAGGTGGTGGGGGAAATTAAAAAAAAAAAGGAAAACTACAACGGGAATGCCTGAACTTTTGCCACGCGAGAGGGACAAGGAGTTTCCCCTGCACTCAGGCAAGGAAGCAAAAATTTCCAGTCCCAACAATCATAATTCGCGCGATATACCCAAGGAGAGGGGGGGGTTTGCAGCGTGAGTAGTGCGGGAATAACGAAGAAAACAACAGAGAAAAGTGAGAGGAAAAAAGAAAACACCCGAGGTCCCCACCACGCTAGAAAAAGGAAAAAGGAAAAAGCGTGTGACGATACAGCCAAGCGTTGCATTAGAGTTATCAGATCCGTTGTGCAAAAACCTTGTTTTCATTTCGGATCAGATAACGAGCTGTAAGTATACATACGGTATGAATGTAACTTACATAACGTCGTAACAGACTAGTATCTATGGTACAGTACATGTATTCCGCAACCCCGAGAGAACGATAGTTAAAAAACAGCCCTGGGCTAGGATGAATGATATCTAAAAAAGATTTACTCCTGAAAAAAGGCTGATTTACTAAGAGTCCCCATCGCCTGTTCCTGCAGGCTCGAGTGATCGTGTAGTTTTGGCTAGTCTCTAGCCTTCAAAGAAACAAGACAAGTTATAGTGGATATAGTAAAATGCGTCAATAGATATGATAAGAAAATATCGGAATATGCACATATTCAATGCTATAACTTTTTGTCGATTTTGCGACCTCAGAAAGCCAATTCAACATTATTTATACATGCGGACGTACATAATAAAAGTCAATTGAGATTATCATGACCGTTCCAATCAACATACCACAGTTCGAATATGCTCCGGTGAAGACGACATGGCTGACGCGCGATGTGCTTCTTTTCGCCAATTCAATTGGCTGCAAAGCAAGGAATGAGCTTCATTTTCTCTATGTACGCATTATACTATATAGGATATCCTAATTCCGAAAGAAAAAAAAAAGAAAGGAAAGGAAAGGAAAAGCAAAAAGAGAGCAATACCGCTCCCAATGCTAATTCTGACTCCCAGGAACTACACCCAAATTTCCAAGTCTTCCCCACGTATCCCATTGTGCTAAGTATGTCATCTTTTTTCCTTGCCTGCGATGATAATCTATATCATATATTAAATGCCCCTACCAGCCTTCAAGCATGCCGACGCCGACACCATTGACTTCCTCGCGCGAAATGCGGCGCGAACACTACCTCCGGGCTGCCCCAAATTAGACTGGGGTGTAGCCGTCGATGGGCGGCGACGAATGGAGTTCCTACGGCCCCTGCCGCCATCCAGCGACGGGAAGACGTGGGAGATCCATTCGAAAGTCCTAGGGGTGTTCGATAAGGGCGCCGGGAAAGGAACTGTGATGGAGATGGAGCATGTGCTGAAGCAGCTGGAGAGTGGGCAGGTGTATACGCGCGCTTGGGAGAGTGCATTCTTCAAGGGAACTGGCGGTTGGGGCGGGGAGAGAGGTAAACGCTGCCCTTTCCGGTTCTTTCTTTCTTTCTACTAGATTTCTAAGGCCTATTGGTTCTGTTTTTTGCAATGATGTGTGGAAGACAGAAAGCTTTGCTTTTACTAATTAAGAAACTTCCAGGTCCGAAAATTAAGGGGTATCCCCCTCCGAGTCCAGCAAGAGAGCCAGACGCAGTGTCAACTTTCCAAACTAACCCAGAATCTGCACATTTGTATCGGTAAGACATCCTATTACTGCTTCCTTACCTGAGGACTTGGGAGCCCTGGCTATATCTTAGTTAACGTCTCTAAACGTTATAATAATTCTCTACGAATATAGACTGAACGGCGACTATAATCCACTTCACGCCGCTCCAGAGTCCGGGAAAGCTCTAGGATATGGCGGTATAATCATGCATGGACTCTTCAGCTGGAACATTGCAGCCAAAACAGTGTTATCTCGGTTTTGCGGTAGTGAGGGCCGGCGCCTTCGTGACTTTGAAGCGAGGTTTGTCGCACCCGTTAAACCGGGGGATAAACTGCATATCCTCATGTGGGATGTGGGGGCGTGGAAAGGAGCAACAGCCGTAGACCAAAACGCCGAAAAGCTGCGAGAGGTAAGATTTGTGGTGAAGGTTGGTGACAGGGTCGTATTGTCAGATGGAAGAGCATTGGTTAAGGATGATGATCAGGTAAAGGAGGATGTTAATAAGTCTAAGTTATAGATGTATAAATAGCGCAAGAAAAAAGAACGGGCTAAAAAAGGTTTAATAAAACAAGAAAACATCTAGCAAGCAATATACATGTCTATATTAACATAAAAGACACTGCATACAAGAAGGAAAAGGGCTAAAGTGCATCCAAGCCGCCCCTTTTACTCGTGTGCAATTAACGCCCTGGTATATGTATTTTTAAGTTCAAACACAAAACAAGAGAGTACGACGAAGTTCGAGCGGCCGGAGTCATCAATAATGCGTTTTCAGGTTAAGCTCGACGTAGTTTCTTTAACAAAGTGGCAGCATATTTTTTGTTCCGACACTCGTTTCCTCACAAATTAACGCCCCTAATGGAAAATTTATGCGAAAGCTGATAATGTGTTTCCGCTAAAAACTGGACCTTGTCCGGAACCTCATAACAGGGACCGATTTTCTAGAGCCGTGCATAATCTGCACCGCGTTTACTGCTTGCAAGTATAGAATCAAGCAGTTCGCTGCTGCGTACCGCAAGGATTGAGAGAAGACTGTCACTCAACTGCACAAAATTATATTGTCAGTACAAAACTGGGATGTAAATCCAAATTTAGGGGGGGGGGAATGACATACACCATGGCTGCTTTCACAACACCCCTGGAGCCAGATACCAGCATCACGTTTGACTTTTCCTTGGTGAAAGCGTAACCGATAGTCCCGATCTGTTTGAAATTTATCTCCATTTGCTGGAGCCTCAACAATTTGCTCTAAGGGTTTGAGCATAGTAGCAATTGGGTTACGTGTATATCCCGTAGCAAGAACCACTAGGTCATATACCTCGCCCGAGCATTCGACCTGTCCAGAGTGGGTGTCCTTGAGCTGAAGCTCTACCTGGTTGTTTGGCAATTCTTTCAAGCCCACAACCTCGCGGCTGGTAATCAGACGCAGTGGCCAATTAGAAGGGTTGGGATCCAGGAATTTCTGGCGATATAACTTCTCATATACTGATTCTAGAAGTGGCAGTCGGACAACACCGTAGTTGGTTGCTTTGTTCTCGACGAGAGACTGTTGACGAGCTGAGTGGTCTAATGAATAAAACTTATCGACACTGCTTGGGTCGAAAATTTCATTGACACTGTCGAATTTGAGAATCATATTAGAACCTTTTTCCTGTCGACATTAAAGATGAGAAAGGGCTTACAATGGGCTATCATCACTAGGCTTCAGTGCCGAAGCTTTCGTAATGAGGGTGACTTTAGAATTGGGATATCTTGATTGTATGTCCTCAGAAATTTCCACTGCGCTCTGGCCCCCACCAACGACGGCAAAACGGTAAGAACCATTTCTTTCTTGGAGAAGCTTTTGTACAGAATATAGATAGATAGAGGAATGGATAACAGTTTTGGGTAGGGGTTGCGTAGAAAGCCCTGGCGGAATTGCTTGTTCCCCTCCACTCGCCACGATGACGTGCTTAGCAGACAGCTCTCTAAGCTTCCCGGAATGAACATCACGGGCCATCAGTTTGAAATATTCAGCAGGCCAGCCGGGCGTCGTTTCGACAGCAGTAACGCTGACTACCTCTTGATTGTATTGGACCCAATCGTTAAAATGGGACGCGCACCATTTCATGTAGTCGTTGAACTCTTCGCGGAAAGGCAAATGGGTAGAGAGGTTGGTGAAATGGACGAGACGGTCCTTCTGGTGTAAGTAGTTGAGGAAGGTGAAGTGAGAGCGGGGGTTTCGTGTAGTAGCCAGGTCCTTGATAAACGAAATTTGCATTTTGCTCCCGGGAAGTAGCATGCCCGTGTGCCAGCCAAATTCTGGTTGCCTCTCCAAGAATAGCACGCGACGCTCAATCCCGCGATCCCGCATAGCAATTGCTATAGCGAGGGCTGCAGGCCCGAACCCAACACAGATTATATCATGTTGAAATCTCCCATTCGAACTACTACCCGCATTGCTGTTCTCTTGCATGATAATCGCGTCCCGGCCGTGGGAATTGTCGTTCTTGAGTACTGTCTCCATGGAGAAAATGATGGCGACGTTGGTAGCGGACGTGAAGGGAGTAAATGAACCAGGGAGGCTCAAAAAGGGGAGAAGGATAATACAAAGGGGGAGAAAATTCTAAGGGGAGGGAAGAAAAACGGTAGGGAATACCAAAATTTAAGAGGACTTTGTCAATAGGTGAGTACACCGTCTCCAGTAGATTGGCACCGCCGGTTTGGGGTATTATTATAGAAAGGCACGCATCTGTTTACCTACGAAAGGTCAGCCCACTTGTCGGTCACATCACCACGGGACTTCTAGCTCCATTGCCTAGTCAGAAGACAGAGTAATGAAAATCTTGGTTTTGCAAAATTGGCCCGATGAAACAGAGAGATTCCGGTTTTAACATCCTAAACATGCCGATATCTGGCCTCCGCAGACGGAAAACACAACTGAGCTGTTTAGCCTGTTTGTACACGATGAACCTTGCCGAACAAGAAAAGTAGTTGCCGTGTTGGCAGAGAGAGAGTCAGGGATGAGAGGTTGAAGTGGCCTGAACACGGGCACAAAGCGGAACCTGGCTAGTTTCAGCCAAATACATTTCGTCACGGACCCAAATACGCTCCACCTTGCGGGGGCCGTAACGCCGAATTCGGTGTATTTCAGAGCTTGTAACTAACGCACCGGTGTAAATTTCGCAGCTGGGCTGGCGGCAGTGATAAGATTATCTGATTGATTAGATTTCCCGGCCCACCCACCAAAAAGCGGAAAAGGGATGAACTGAACATCCAGCTCCACTGTAGCATTCCTGCTCGGTTAAAGGAAATCCCATTTTTGCAACTCGTAGAAATAACAAGCACGTAATATTTGCACTTATGCGCGGTATTCGTATATCGTCGGCGGAGTAGCGAGATCGGAATGACTTCGGAAGGGTTTCGTTTCTCGCCCTGAATCCGTACCAGCTGTATGGGACGGGCTGGACTGGTCGCATTACTTCATACGGGTTCCAGCAATTTCTAAAAAAGAGAAGAATATAATATATGCTAGAGTTTATCAAAGTGGAATGCTATACTTCGAAGCATTTGGCAAGTTTAGTGTCGAGTATCCAAGGTGCAATTGTCAATAATGGCGACTATATCGAACGATACGCCCCTCTGGAGGCTGCAACAGACATTAAATCACATCCTGCCGCAATCCGTTCGCAAAGATGAAGAAAACCTCGCTATCGTTCACGGACCCACCCAGCCTGCGCTTTGGGAGATGACATTAGGCGAATTGCTAGAATTCCAGTGTTTGCGGTATCGTGACTTAGAATGCGTTGTTGTTCCCTGGACAGGGGCACGATGGACGTATGGGCAACTCGAGAATGAGAGTAGCCGCCTTGCGCGTGGCCTTTTGGCAAAAGGAATTCAACGCGGGGATAGAATTGGGGTTATGGCGGGCAATTGCGAGGAATATGTGTCTCTGTTTTTCGCCGCTGCCCGGGTCGGCGCAATCCTGGTAGTCATCAACAACACCTATACGCATGCTGAGTTGATGTATGCTCTTAATCACGCAGGTACGTTTTGCTGCTTTTTCTCTTGATATTCTTCCTTAAAGTCTAATCCATAATGACTGATGGGTAATAGGGTGCAAATTGCTCTTCATTGTTCCTCAGATCGGCCGGCACGATCTTGAGAAGGCATTGGAAGACCTTGGCTCACCCGACATCTCAAAACGACTTCCAAGTCTTGAAGAAACGGTAATGATTCAAGGGCACTTTAGAAACTTCGGAACATATGAGGATGTTGTTCTTGCCGGAAACTCTGTTCCCTTGAATGCGGTCCAGCGACGACAAGACATACTATCGCCATTCGACGTTTGTAATCTGCAATTCACGAGTGGTTCAACAGGGAACCCAAAAGCTTCCATGCTAACACATCAGTGAGACTGCATTTTCTTTGCGTTGAATCAGGACAGAGATGCTGATTTATGCACAGCAATTTGATCAACAACTCGCGATTCATCGGTGATCGCATGGACTTTACTGAGTACGACATACTCTGCTGTCCGCCACCATTATTTCATTGTTTTGGGCTGGTCTTAGGACTCCTCGCCTGCATAACGCACGGGTCCAAGGTCGTGTATCCTGCCGAAACCTTTGACGCAGAAGCAGTATTGAGAGCAATATCAGAGGAGAGGTGCACAGCGCTACATGGAGTACCGACGATGTTCGAAGCAATCCTGGCACTCCCAAGACCCGATACATTTGACTGCTCACAACTCCGGACAGGCATCATCGCAGGTGCGCCAGTGCCGCGACCACTTATGAAACGGCTATGGAATGAGCTCAATATGACTGAGTTCACGAGCAGCTACGGCTTGACCGAGGCTTCTCCAACATGCTTCAACGCATTCACTAGCGACTCAATTGATACCCGGCTCATGACCGTCGGCAAAGTGCTGCCGCATGCTAGCGCCAAAATCATTAATCCTGAAACAGGGGAGACTGTGAAAATTGGAGAGCGAGGAGAACTCTGTATGTCTGGCTATCAAGTTCATAAAGGATACTGGGACAACCCAGAAAAATCTGCAGAGGCATTGCTGGAAGATGAGGATGGAACGATTTGGTTGCGGACTGGTGACGAGGCGGTGTTCAATTCAGATGGGTATTGCAGCATCACCGGGCGCTACAAGGACATCATTATTAGGGGAGGAGAAAACATCTATCCTCTCGAAATTGAGGAACGTCTCACAGCACATCCGGCTATCTCGCGAGCTGCGGTGGTTGGGTTACCCAATACGCATTACGGGGAGGTTGTCAGCGCGTTTTTGGTGCTTGAAACTGGCCATACTTGCCCGCCTGAGGAAGAAATAAGGAATTGGACGCGGCAGACGCTCGGAAGGCATAAGGCTCCCAAGCATGTGTTTGTGTTTGGCTTGGATCCAAGGCTCCCGGCAGATATGCCACAGACTGGAAGCGGGAAGATTCAAAAGCAAATACTAAGGGATCTGGGAAAGAAATTGGTTGAGGAGTGAAATACCCCGATGGAATGTTGTACTGTACATGCATACACACTTTATAGACCGACAGTATCAAGTACCGTCCAAAATAGAGCTTATCTCAAGACTTCAAACAAGTCTTTGTCTTCAAGACGAGACAATCCGACACCAGAGGTTCCTGAGGCTGAGGCTAAAATTGATTACATAAACGGCAACTTTTTAAGGGGACCTCGGGATAGAAACAAAGCAGAGAACAAACAACCACTCTACATGGAAATTGAATCATATCACATACATAAATCTATTTAACCATAATCCAATGCCAGGTTAGCAGCCATATGAATCTTACAATTTACTTTTACTTTGCTTCGCCGTCCCATTGCTAGTCACGCTTCCAAAATTCACCACCTCGAAAAACCGCACCCGCTCGCACCTCACCATGGCAGACCTCTTGTGAGGCAGGTCTCCCCATTTGTGAACGTGGAAGCCATGTGCTGCGTCGTATCCTAACACGGGCCCGTTGGCTGCGTTCGGTTCCCCGACTACACATGTCGTGCGAGGTTCGTCAAGAAATATGTAATGAATCAAACTGGTCCACCATGCCATTGCCCGATGCGGGCCGCGGAATCGCACATCACCAACCAGCGAGTGTCGGCCACGATCCCAATCTAGGGCAGGGTAATATGTGCCCATGTGGTCCTCCTACGTCAGGAAATATGAAGTTAGTGATCATGGCAACTGACAACAAAATCTTATCCGGTGGGGATAGGAACAGATAAGTTAAAAAAACCTCAAAAGAAAAGGGGGAACAGATCATACCTTAGCCCAATATATCTCAAAATAGGCGAAATATGTATCGTCAAATCGCGCCAATACCGCCATCTGGTGCGGGTCTTCATCAATCTTTCGCAAATATTCGCGATGTTCGTCCAATGTACCAGTCTCGTTCCAGTTGACGGCTACTCGGGGATCGTTCTGCCAAGTATGGAATAGCTGGAGATGTGCCTCATTCGTGTAGTCGAGATGATCCATGGAGAAAAATTCATCCAGATGCGGAATATACCTGCTGTATATCGGTGCGCCACGGGCAGGCTTTGCCGGCCGCACTGGATGTTGCGCATGGACTGGCCGATTCGTGAGTTGTGATGTCAGAGTGTACTGAAGAGGGAAGGCTGGATATTCCGATGGCTTTTTTCTGGCACTTCCTTCAATCGATGGGACAAGCCATGCAGCCCGAGTCCCCAGTGGAGAACCTGCGCCTTGCCAGAAGGCAGCTCTGGAAACCACAATATCTTCAATTTTGCCCAATGGCTGCGGTTGAGCCGGGCTGGGGAAAGGCGTAGAAAGCCCCGTCGCATTGCATTCGGCGTATAACAGGTCCTTCTGCGCGCCCGACAGAGAAAGTCGGAAAGATTCTTCCGATGGCCTCATGGAGAAGATCGCATAGACCATCGTCCATATTTGGCCAACCGTTGGTGCCGACTCTCCATCCCAAGTCACAAATGATACCATATTTCGGCAAGCTCGCGCCCAAGCGGTGTTATCTGATCCAGCTGGTAGGGTAGCCTCAGGACTGGGGATCAACTCGCTGAAGTAGAGCATGTCGTGATGCAGCGGCTCCGGGGGCATAATGGCGCCGTTATTTTGATCACTTGACAGTCGAAGCTGGAAAATCCTGCCATTAGGTCCTGAGGAAGCCTGGTATAGTTCATATTTTGTTTTGTACGGCTCTGGAAGCCGCACGAGCGGCAGATCGCGCATCTCAGGGGAGGAGCTCATTTTACAGTATGACAACTTGTATAACTGTGCAAGTATATACGGATCGTGGAGTCTAACGGAATGAAAGATGCAAAAGCCTCAAGTTTATCCAATAAGTTTCAAGGAAGCCAGGGAGGTTAATTAACTAGAGCAGGTGTGTCGTCGCAATGCTTGTCTCCGGCAATGCAACCTTTGGAAAAACTCAGACTGCAAGCGCCATGCCGTGTATTCGGATGCTAGAGACCGCAACATGATGCTCCAACCCCTCCTCGGTTCCTTGCCATGAATACCGAGAATATGGACTTCAGCTGGCTGGTGGACCCTTACAACAAATCCATCCCGGTCGGCGGAAAATACAGGGGTTTCTACTCAGGGGTAAAACACGTTTACAGGGTATATTACCGTTGGTATACAATACAAATAATACAGCAATATACGGTACAGTATCTTCCAGCCTGGCTCCAATTTTATCCATCTGATAATCGGCGAGAATCGGACCATTCTCCTTAGGCAGTGGGGGCAACGAAGCCGCGTCAGGCCGCGAGATTGATCTGATAAGATTACAGCTGACAGTAATCATCACAGCCCGAGCTTATGAAACAACCCGCTCTTCGAAAACATGGTTACGGACCTACGGTGACATGAGCTCTTAAAACTTTCCATGGTCTAGCCCCGTGCTACCATGTCGGTTTGTTATCAGATCTTCTAGCAAAATGGTTACGATTGTGTACAACGAGCACAGTGCCGTACTAACGCAGTGGAGCAAGATGATAAACATCCCGATTTGACCCGGCTGTTACGCTAGAGTGTTGAGAAACTATTGCTGTGGAGAACGTTACTAGACAATGCAGGAAGGTGAAGTGAAATACATCAGTCGGTGAAGCCAAAAGTCAAGCTACGAACCCCGGAGGAAAGCATACTATTCTCTCAATGATATTCATCAAACTCAGTTAAATTACAACATCACCATCCGCATTCTCGAATCCAGGCAAGAATTATTGGAGCAAGAAAGAAAACAGCAGTAGTGGGGGGGAGAAAAAGCGAGAAGGAAAAAAAAAACCAAAAACAGCAAAGATTCGAACCACCGCTTCAATTAGCTTCATGCTGAGGAGGCTGGGCTACCGCATCCTTGCTTTCATAGCCCCCAGCCGCAAGGTGGTTCAAGCTTATAATTGCGGGCCTTAAGACCAGCCACCAGGAGCACAAGTTCCTGAACCCGTCGTGGCGCCATACCTGTGCCTGAATTGGGTTTTCAGAAGTTCCTGGACGGCCAGCTCCGGCGGAGCTGAAGCACAGGGAGGAAAAAATTTCCCGAAGGCAGGGAAAAAGAGTAGTAGCCCGTGGGCCGTGGGTCATTCCTCGGTAGCACCGTACACAATGACGCTGAAGAGGCCTGTTTTTGTTATCTGATCAAAATCACCGTGGAGAATTGGCCCGCAAATTGGGTTTGTACGCGAGGATCTGTTGAAATTACCAGTGTGGGGGCATCCTTTCTGAAAGCTTAAATTTTACATACATACATACATACATACATACAGTACCGGCGTTATGATACCTAATATTTTCGATACATCTGATACTGATACCTGTGTTTTCATCCCTGTAAGATTGATAAAGGAACAGGGACAGGGATGTCTCAGAAATGAAGGGCGGCGGGCGGGGTAATACTTTTTTTCTTTTTTTCTTTTTTTCTTTTTTTCCCCCCTCATTCCCGTGAGTAAAGCTCTATGTGCATGGGCATTCATGTGACATTTACACAGCTCTTTTTCTGCTGGAATCAGAAAACAAAAGAAAAAGGAGTAAAAACATGAGCATAATGACTTTTCACACAATTGGTATAAGAGAACACCTACATTTGATCTCTTTTGCACTGCTGCATTTCTTTGAAGCATTCTGACTCTGATAGGGGTTTGCACGCAACTTTAGCACTATTGACACCAAAGTATCTTATATCACTCATTGTAAGAAGAGCTCAATCATTAATTTACATCCTGCTAATCTATACACAATAGATATATAACTATATCTATAGTACTGTACATAGTAGAGCTATATCTTATATAAGAACTATATATAACAACTCTATATACTTTTATCTTCATTGTGAGAAAGTAGTAACTATTATACATAGCAACTGAAACTATCTTAAGTTTAAACATGTTAAATAGTATACATCTTCACATCTCTTATGAAATCTGCAAACAGCATCTTCTAGACTGTTCATATACAATAGCAAAGATATAACTCAAGCACTGTCTCTGAAAATTCAATATACTGTATATACATTTCTCTTATCATTGCGCGCAATTCCTTCACACTCAGCCTATATTTGTTTCCTCAGAGAGGCAACACTGACTTCATGACTTTTAACAGAGTCATGCTAGAATGTCAATATCAAAGATTGATATGTATAGAGTGCTCTCTGAAAGAGAGAGAAAAGTGTAATGAGAGAAAAAGAGATAAGCAAATGCTTAAAACACATGTAACATGTTCAAGATCTTGAGATAACTGACTTTCTATATGACTCTCAATGTGTATGAAATTAGAGCAACACACATCCTTTGCACTGAAAGCGCTGCACCAAGTTCACTATGCTGCTCAAAACAATTAATTGGTGAAGCCGAGACAAAATAGAATCTCTTGAATGGAGAGGAACCTTAGGCTAAGAGCATCTAATGGCTTGATAATGGGCTCATTTAAACCGCATTGCAGCATCATGGAAAGATTGGCGAAAGTTTCAAAATGAGATGTACTGTACTATCATGCGCATGTACTCCTTAGGCCTGAAACAATATAGCAATTGAAAAGTTCAATACTCAATTTAGTCCAGCCTCTCATCATCAAGTCGTTGTATCTGACTGAGAGTGCTCGGGAGTCGCGAGAGCTGGGGTTGTCTAGAAGTAGAGCTGAGAGTAAATAGGTTAAACAATACCAAAGCAGCGCCAGCCTCCGATGTATATGTAAGAGGCACAAGTGAGATGAAAACTTTGCTGTTCCCGATATATCCCCTTACGTACCCCAACATTTCTTAACCTCGGTCTAAAAGAAAAGAGGGAAATCAAGTGAAGCATATGCTATATGTTATCAATAGTAGATATAATTTATATGCCCGGAAAGCAATATGACTTTGAAAACCAAACATTGTGTATGGTGGACTCTTCGCCACGACAAGCAGCTTCTAAACAGGGTAGAGGGGCAGCGATTAAGGCGGAGATGGTGAACCTCAACAGCATACGTTCCCCGGATCATGGGAAAGAAAGAGGTGATAGCCATGGGGTCTTTGCGTCCATCCGGCCATGTCAGAACGTTGGCATGTATACTTCTCAACGTCTATATGCAATAACAAAAGGAGGACTAAACATCCTGTGCTTCCCTTCCCTCCCTTCCCGTTTACGCTCAAGGGAGATAGCCCCTGTACCGTTATCCAAGTTTTAAATATAACAGGAACGTCGCAGCAGTCATATTGAGCTGCAAGCCAATTGAAAAAGCAGAGGGAAGACAGGAGCTTTTGAATCCGCGGTCGGGTTGAAAAAGGGGCTAGCGGGTGTATATATATCACCAGGCCCAAGATAGGAATGGCTGCCGATGGCAAATTAAGCGGGTGATTATCAAACAAGGTTGATCGGAACAGCGTTACACCCATCGTACCAGTGGCAGCAAACAAAGTTGGAGGTTTTGGTGACAATAAGAGGGGGCCAGGAGAAGAGAAAAGCCACAGTCAGACTGCATTTGTTAAGAGATCCCCCCCAGTCAACATATCTTGTGCTAATTGAACGATCTTTCTTTCTTTTCTTCCTTTTTCCTTATTTTTGGAGGGCGGAGAAATATCTTCCATCTCCCTACGAAAGTTTCTGCCATAAAATGTCCAAGCCACTCAAGAGCTGTTAAGGCAGCTGTTGGCTTCTGCAGCGTGAAGTCCTTGGCCATCAAAAATGTCAATATTAGCATACTAATAGCCAGTTAAACAGTTTCAATCTTCATCAACCATCCAACTGACAGATCAACAGATGACTCCCCACTCAAAGAAAAATTGGGCGGCAGCTCGACTTCACGGGTGGTACCGCCATAGACAGCCGCAGACGAAGGCGCATTGCAACTATGGCAGAATCACTGCCGTAGAAGAGAATCGGCACAGTAATATAACTGATTTCTGCGCATCTGTCGAGGTCAGAAGAGAGGAGTGAGCAGCTCGGGGGATGATGCCGTTCCTGGATCCTTTTCCCAGGAGTAGGTAGGTAGGGTCAGGCCAGAGGGATATTTTCTCGAAACAGAGGAACCGCCCATATCTGGATACGGGCACATGTAACTATATCAAGATAGGGCAGGTTGATATGACAGTGGATGTCTCATATACATCAAATGTAATAATATGTACATACACATATCAACTGAGTATGGGTTAGGTTAATAATCCCAAAGAAACAACCAAGATGAAATGAAACCACCACACACTCTCTCTCTCTCATGAGAAACGCGGCAAAAAAGGGTATCAAAGCAGAAATCTGTATCCAGCTCCAAATCAAAACCCACACCCACACATCCGCACCCGCATCCGCATCTGAAGCGAAGAAACAGATCAGACCGACTGAAAACGCACGCTGAAGACATCACACCCAGCCACACTCAGCCCCATCCATGCATTGCATTGGGGAAGGAAGCGGTGAGCATTTCCATTTATATCAAAAAAAAAGACAAGCTGACAAGCTGGGGGGTGAAACACTCGTACAGAGCTCTGCCTCGATACTCGGAATCGGAATCAGGGCCGTCAGGCCAAGTCAGACTCATTGCGAGGAACGCATCTAAGGCCAAAGAATGAAAAAAATAAAAATAAAAATAAAAATAAAAATAAAAATGTCTCAGCCATTCCAGCATTCGTCATCATGGTTCTCGCCATCTTTTATTTTTCTTCTTTCTTTCCCAAAACTCGGGAGAAGGAAGTTGGAAGCTGGGAGCCCGGGAAGCATCGGCGGGAGGTAGTACAGCAGTACATAGATAGAAAGGAGGACAGGAATTAGAACAGAGTGAGCAATGAGAGAGAAAAAGGCATTTCATGAAGCCGGTTCCTGCATAGATAGCCGTCATCTGTCCATTCTTTCAGATCAGGATTTTATTTTACTGATCTTGATCACCTTTTATTTTCTTTCTCTCCCTCTCTCATTGATTCTTCCTGCTGTTCTTTTACTTACCCCCGCTTCCCCCAGATAAAGCGATATGTATCGTAAATCAGATACATGCCTGCTGCATAAAAGACACATTCTAAAAATGAATAATGTAATGTGCAAGGTCTTGACCAGGAACCCATGTACAGTACAAGCAAAAGATAAGAAAAGAGGATGACCATAGTCATTAATCCCAACTCATAAAAAGGCATATATAAAAAATAACAACAATAAATAACCAGTTATGCATCCGGCGTGCATGCTGTTAGTCATCTATCCATGCTGGACAATGCCATTGTCAACAGCAGCGGGCATTTCCCATTCCCCATAACTTATAAGGCACAGCTGCATTATTGATGCCGCTTGAGAGGCGTTTCCGATTAATTCCAGGGCTGAAAGAGGGCAGACAATGGAACAGCGGATTAGTTAAATAGCCACACGCGGTTAGATAAAAAAAGAAAAGAAAAAAGAGGCTGTCAACAACAGATCCCATATGAGACATCCAAACCTGGTAATTAATTATTCCAACTCAAATTCGAGGGCTGGGTTCGCAGTGAGGTCATTGCAGAGAGTCCGTCCATAGCGCTAGGGGTATTGGAGAGGGTTGGGAAGAAGAAGCAAGTTAGCCGTGGACATCCCTTGACCGCCTGGACTGAAATACCAGCAAACACAGCTAGTTTCTGTGAGCAAATAATGATGACAAAAACAGTCGACAGTTAGTTATCAGTCAACTATGGTGATTATTTTCTCACATATCAGTTGATTTATATCACATTTCCCCCCCCAAATACGGAGTAATATCTAGTGAAACGGTTCCTTTTCCTTCCGAGTTGAACTATTATCTTCCCGGGCCCCCCGTTTGCGTATCGGGGATTCAGGGCACGGAGATATATACAAAAACCGAGAGACGGACGGGATCCCCGTAGCAAGGCGACTAAAGTTCAATAGTAATTTTCCTAGCGCACCCAGCCATTTGATTTTTTGGCCCCCGTCACATCACCGAATCCCAGCAGGACCAGGAAGAAAGAGTGATGTGATTTGTCCCAGCCCGCAATAAAATCGCCCAAATCCCAAATCCGCCAGCCAATCATCAGCCGCATTCCTTGGCGTTCCCAGCCGCCACGGGCTCGGTCTTACCTCAGCTCTGAGTCAGCAGCCCTTCTCAGCCCGTCAGCCTCATTCGCCCCCCCGATTCGGCGCCAACCCCAATCCGGCAATCGGCAGCGACCTATCAACTTGTCAAATCCTGCTCCGTCCGTCCTGTCAACCAGTCACCTCTCACCACCACGACTCACGACCGTCCCCCCTCCTATCCTGCTCCAATCGTCTGCTGCCAACCCTCGAAATCCCCAGCAGAATTCCTCTGGCTGGTTTGTTTGTCTCGAGTCCACTGGCCCGGGTCACGTTGGGGCTCTCTGATTTGCCCGTTCTGCTCCTCATTCTTCTGGGTTGCCTCTGAACTGCAAAGGAAGGCCTGTCACTGCGCGTCTATTTCTTCCAATTCGAATCCCCCTCAGCCAGGCTCCGTATTGCCACGCTACGGTTACCTACTGCCACCGCCGTTTACTTCGCCCCCTGGAATTTCAGTAAGTTTTTGCCTGCTTGTCCGCTGTCCGCTGTCTGCTGTCTGCTGTCAGTTTGTTGTCCGTTATCCCGTTATCCGTCGTCTGTTGTCCGTTGTCTGTTGTCAGCCCCGTCCACCCACCTCAAACTGGGCAGAAGAAAAAGAAGCTTCTTTGCCTTGGCCTCATTTCACCAATCAATGCGCCCCATCTGCCGATAACGGGTCTCTGTTTTGATGTGATGGACCAGATGATGGGGTTGATGTTTAATAATTCTGACAGCCAGGCTATGTTTTAGGCCTCGAGTATTTCCCGCCGACAACAAAACTACAGCAGCAAAGTCCTCCCTGCCACAGCGGCTGTTCCGACGCTCTGAAACGCGGCCCCCTCCCCCCAAGGAACAAACCTTTAAGACAGCAATCGGTAATACTCATAATAAGGAGAAACAACTCCAATCGAGCCAGATACATTTTGTATTTTGTTTATCCTGCATGCGCCGACGACCGTGTAAATAGTTTATAATATATATATATATACATACATAGTATATATATTTATTTGTTACTCGCCTCCTGCGACAAGAACAGCTGCAGTAAGTCTTATCATTTTTTTCGGTTCTTCCTCTTCCCATCTATTCCTCCTGTGACGAGCAATGATGTAGCCTGCATACATCGCTCCCGCATTTGCCAACGCATACCCCCCCCCCAATTATCTTCTCTCTTTGCCCTCGCCTTGCTCTCGTTCTTAATCCCTAGCCCTTTTTTGCATAGCTAAACTCTGTTATTCTTGTTCACATTCACACTCTCCTCGTTGTCGCTGTTGCTGCTGCTGCTGTTGCTGTTGTTGTCATCCTTGCCGATCTGCCTCGATTCCCTACCTTATTCTTGCCAGCCCTCCCCTTATTTATATAGCCTGCTAGTTTAGTCTCTCCCCAACGTTGCACTCGTATGGTTGGTTCTCCGCCAGCTTGTCTCCCTCTCTGACATCGGAACGAAGCTCCAACATTTTACCTTTTCCCTTCCCCCACCCCGGGCCTCTCCTCTCTCCCCCCCAGCTCTCTTGGTTCTTTTAAACCCTTCACCCTCAACGCTGGGCCTACTTGGCAGTCCGGCAGCCCTCATTTTTGCCCCAGAATTTACCCGGCTCCATTGACCAGCCTTGGGCACCGCCTCAGATCGGACCTACGACGTGGCAGACACTAGCCGATATCCCCTCCCCATTCCCCGTCCCATCCCTGCCTCTCTCGGGCTCGCCCTTCGCCCTCTGCCCTCTGCCCTCTCTTCCCCAGGCCCAATTATTGTTTATTGTTCTGATCAGAGACATCTGCAGAACACGAACTGAAGCCACCGCTTTCGCTGTCAACCCTTGGGCCTTGTTACGATATCTACATATTTTTCGGTGTTGTTTTGTTATTATTTCCTTTTTCCCTCTTTTTTTTTCCCTTATTTTTTGGAGCGACAATTCTTCAGCCTGCACGTTTACATTGATTTTTTTGGGGGTTCTTTTCTTTTCTTTTCTTTTCTTTTTTGACTCATTATTCCCTGATTCCTCTCATTTTTGTTGTCACAACTTTAAAACTCATTATTATTGCTTTTCCCCCACCCTAAAGAGTAAAGAAGCAGAAAATATAGTACCCGCACCAACCCCGAAAGGAAAAGGAAAAAAAAAAAAAATCTGGAAAAAGAAACGAAACGAAAACAAAACCGACCACCGCTGTTTGACAACACATCAACGCGCTCTTCTGTCACCCACCTTGCCTCTGTTCCCCCCGGTTTCCTGCATCAGAGCCCAACCACGTCTTCACTGAGACTGCGCTGTTCAACCATCGCTCAAAAAGGACCCTTATTTTAAACCTTCCATATTACCTGTTTCTTAAATCCCTTTTCCCGCCTTTTTGTTAACAATCGAGGCCCTCACCTGTCGTCGCGTTCGAAAAAAAACTTCTGAAACCCGTTTTTGGCTCGATTGTGTCAACCAAAGAACAGGCAGGGAAGAAAAAAAAACTCGTGCGTTGAGCGTGTGCACGTACATAGCCGATCAGTCTTTTGGCGCCGACCGCTCGTATTGGTCTGTTTGCCCCCTCCCAACCGGACCTAAATCCAGTGACCATCCCACTGCTGCATTAGGTGCTGACGCGACCGAAAAGGCTGCAGATTCCCCATCCCAGCGACATCGAATCATTTGTTCGCGCTTCGCCTGTCGACGCTTTCAAACGTTCCATCTCGACCCTCGCCGCCCCCGTTCCCCGTCCCACCCTATCCTGTCCGCTTCCTTCCCATCCTATCCCTCGATCGGAAAGCACTCACTGCCCGCCGTCCCTCCATTCACCTAATAAAATAAAAATTTGCTGGCTTGCGACTCCATTGGTGCGCTTCCCAACGCATTTGCCGCTGGTTTAATCCAGGCAGATACCTGCGCTGGAATCTCAGCTCCTCGTTCGCTCGCTCGATTAAATAAAATAATAAAAAGAGAAACGACAAACGCGAATTGTTTTTTCCAAGTTGATTCCACCCAACCAACGCGACCATCATGGAGTATCCCCCTCAATATCAACAACCTCACAGCCAACACCCACACGCATCATCACACATGCCTCCATACCAAACCTCGCCTCCTAATGCTGGCCCGCCGGTCGGGTCTATCACCTCCCCCACAAACGCTCAAGCACACATGCAACATCCCCACCCAAACCACCAAGCCTCTCCGATCCTCCCCTCGCAATCGCATTACCAACAACCACAAAGCGCGCCCGGCCAGGTACACCAGCAGATGAATTTCCCTCAACAGTACGCTCCACTCCCACAAACATATGGAATCTCCCCTACCCAGGCCGCTGCTGCCGCCGCCATGGCCACCGCTGCTGCCTCGGGTCACCAATTCTACCAACCATTGCATCAGGACTCGATGGGTGGTGGATTGCCACCAGGCGCTCGCGGCTCACCTAGGTTACCGTCTTCTCAGGTGAAGAGTGAACGACATCCAAGATCACCACCGCAAGTACCCGGCCAGATGGCGCCGCTCTCCAACCAGGTGCAAATACCACAAAACGCGTCGATACAGCAGCAACAGCAACAACCACCATCGCAACAACAGCAGCAGCAGCAGCAGCAACAGCAACAGCAGCAACAGCAGCAGCATCAGCAACAACAACGTCGCATGAGCCAACAAGTCAGCAGTCCACATGTACAAAACGCCCAACCCGCCCTCAGCCACAGCCACAACCACACCATGCAAC
>LDEV01001236.1:29807-66508 GCA_001014755.1 Blastomyces silverae | reverse complement strand
CATTCTCATTCTCTAACTCTTCATCTTCACAATCTTCTTTCAACACATATATTTTAATGTTCTGAGCAGCTTGATCAACTCATTCATCATGTTCTCAGTAGATAGAACATACTGAATCAAGATCTCACCCTTGCAGACAAGATTTCAAATGATATGAAATCAGATCTCTATATGCTTGAAACAGCAAGAAATCACCTCACTTGCAGAAAGCTCTATAGTCAATTTATTATCAGCATGAATGATGTAGACAAGATCATTGATCAGAGAGAGAGTGAGACAGTCATCAGTATCTAGTTAGTTTTAATAGAACAGCACAAAATCAGCATTCTTCAATAGTTCTCATAGACAGACTAGTTTATATGTGATCTCAGAGAATATAATATATTCAGTCTCAGTTGAAGACTTAGAGATTTCAGTTTATCAGCAGCTGCATCAGACAACAGAGCTCTCAGCTATATAGATTAAGTAGTCAGTAGTTGAACAGAACTCAGAGTCTCTATCAGCTCAATCAGCATCAGCATAAGTCACAGATTCAATATCAGTGTCTTTGTGATAGATTATACTCTCATCAATCAAATTCTGTAAATATCAAAGCATACATTTGAACACAGCTCAGTTCTTTGATGTGAGACAGAAGCTGAATCAGTTAAGAAAGCTCACAGTAAAGCTCACATCAGAGTATATATTGATTGTGAGATATTGTAGAGATTCAATACTAGATTGATAGAATCACAGAATAAATTTCATCATATAAACAACTGACTCTTCATTATCATTCATAAAGTCAATATTCTCTTTCATGAGAGTGAATGTAGAATAGCAGTCATTCATAGAGAACTCTTTCAAAAGATTTCTCACAAAGAGAGATTAAAAGAGCATGAGAGAGCTAGAGTCTCATTCAATTTTCATATCTAGATATCAGTTCAAATCCCTCACATCTTTGATTTCATAATTAGCAGTAATCTCAGTCTTAACTCAGTTCAAATTCATCATTTTCAGATCATAAAGACATACATTATTCATGTATACAGTAATATAGATCTTTCAAGTGTTATTAATGAATAACTCAGCATTATAAGAACTGACACAGAAGTCTGATCTTAATAGCATTTTTCATAGTTTCTCATATTATAAGAGCACTGCTTGTTTGAGACTGTAGAGTTCTTACATTAACTTACAGATCAGATTCTCACAATTCTCTCAGAAGCTCACAGGCTGATTCATATAAATCTGCTTATCAGTCAGCAACTGAGCATTGAGAAAAGTAATAATTATGTCAATCTGCAAGACATGTCAATCTCAGAAAGTCAAGATCATCATGAGAGCTCAGAAGATGAAAGCAGAAACAACAGATACAAAGATCTTATTATAGTTAACACTCTTTTATTGATAATTGTCACAGATAACTTAACAGATCTTATAGCAGATGATCTTACTCATATTATTATATTTCTTATCAAAGACTCATTAACTGTGAAGAACAGCTATATCAGAGATTCTCTCAATCAGTTATCAGATCTCAATCTGTTTCAGACAGTTAATCTCTTTAACACAGACACAGTAGTAATATTTTCACTCAGAAGATATCTTGACTCACATGAAATTCTTCAGAACTGATAAGTCAGTGATCTTCAGATCAGTAGAGAGATCTTCTGAATTCTCTCTCACTGAATTCTCTCTCACTAAAGCAATATTTCTCAAGAATGTCACAGTATTCTCAATTTCAACAGTGAGTTGAAGAGAAATTGACATATTTTGCATCAAAAACATGAGAATTCTCATCATAATCTCATAATCAATTCATCAATTGTTTGTGAGAACTAGAAATAGTGAACAGACAGATTGAATTTCTTCATCAACAAAAAGATCATCAACAGATGTCAGTTTCAGAATAGTCAAGAGAATCACTGTAGCTGCTTGACAGACAGCAATCAGCAGAGTCTTGAGATTCTGAGCAGAGAGAGTCAACAGGTTCATAAGATGCAAATTCTCTTGAAAAATGATGTCTTTTGATATGTATAAACACCTGTTGAAGAGATTAACCAGCCTATAATTGATAAAATCATTGTAACTCACAAAAATTAACTTCTTGAAGCAGAAGACCATCTTATTAACTGATCTAGAAACTATCTTAAGAAATGCCTTGCATTCTCAACAGCAGATTTCACATGCTGACAGAAGCACTTCAAGTCAGATCTCATACAGAGTAATCAGCTTCAGATTTAGATTCTCAGTGTCACTATATAAAATCATGAAGATTGATATAAGATTAAGAAGTTCAGTAACTGCAATAATCACTTCATCTCACATCTTTTCAGAAGCAGATAAATCTATTAACAGTGATCAGATTCTTTCAATGATTAACTCAATTGAACATTCAGAAACATCATCTTATTAAAAGATGTAAGAGAGAGTCAGTTCTCACTTAATACTCTCACTGAGCATGTAGACTATAGTCACATTCAAATTCAACTCTTCACAGTCAGAGTGTATAATCACAATACTGCAGCTCAGCAGATTCTTGATGAATTGATTAAAAATGCAAATATACTTCAACATTTCATTCTTGTATTTCAATAGAAAAACTCATCTCATACACATCACATCATCTGTGATGATCAAGACAAGTTTCTTATCAGTGTACAAAGATATTTCATTTATGATTCTCAGAGTTTCATCTCTCTTAAATACATTCACTCAGATCTTAAGAGTCTTACAGATAACACAGTGAAGCAGAGCATTCTTATAAATTGCATATTTCTGTTTGAATTTAACACATGTGATATAAAAGAAGAGCTTCTTCAGACTGACAATGATAATGTCAAAGCACAGATCTCTGATTATTTTTAGTATATTGTCTTCACTGATATGATCTAGTCAGCAGTGTCAATCATCAATCAGAAGTTGTTTCAGAACAATGACAGACAGATGAGTAGATGAAGAAATGACAAAAGTATCAGTATCTGAGTCTTTGAGATTGATTAGTTACTCAATCTCTTCACAGCTGAACAGTTTCAGAGATCTCACATTCAGATCAAAATTCATCAATATAGTTCTTGATTTTGAGATAGTAAGATAAGTTATCCTGCTGAATTTCAGATCATTCATTATCTCATCAAATATCAGAGAGCTGTCAGACAGAATATAGATATTATTACAAGTTAAGTTGACATAAAATATGTCATTGTCAGTTGAGAATATAAATTCAAAATAGTTCTCTGCATCAACATGCATGTCACAGCAAATATAACTCTGACATTTCATTAAATCAGTGAAAATTAGATTGACTGACAGTTCAGACACATAGTATACATTATTAAACTTGATCAATCTTTTATCAACTGAGATGAATATCACACTGACACTCTGAATCTTCAGAATAATCTTATTAGTCACTTGAATCATCAGATCATTAATTATGCAGAGCATTAAAAATTGTGATCTATCACATGTAATATAATAATCAGCATCACTGTCTCAAATCATTAGAGAGTTCTTACAAAGCTTCACAAAGCAAGTCAGCACATTAATTATCTGTGTAATATTTATCATTTGAAAGAACTCAGAATCATCTGTAATAGTCAGTTGACTCTCACTATTTTTCTTATTCTTTTTATTTTTGAACTTCTTTATTCTTACTGTGTTGATGATCTTTCAATCATCAAGAGCACTGTCAGAATTTATAAGCTAGTAAGTGTCACAATGAAATCTTTCACATTTGAAACAGACTGATAGATTGTCAGCATTCTGAGATCTCTCACAGAATCCTTCTCAGAAGCTGCTGCATTCATCTTTACAGCTTTCACAGACTGTATTGTTTATATTATTATTGATCAAATCAGCAGTCACAGTATTCAACTGAGTCACATTCATCAATATACTCACTGTCTATGCAGACTTCTTTTCTTTCAGAGAGTTCAAGCAAGAACAGATCTTCTTCATAATTAGATTAATATTCAATATAACAGAGATTGATTTGAAGACTTGAATCTCTTCAATTTTCTTTTGCACATAGCTGCATCAGACATTCAGTAGAGCTGAGTAAAAAACATCAAATACTCAATTGTTCATTAAGAAAGTGCTTAACATGTCTAACTTCACTATGACAGTGTGAAATTTATTGAAAAACACATGAATCTGAGCATTGTCAACTTGAGTGTCACTCAATATGATGAATATCAGAACAGCTTCTCAGTACAATTGTATTCTAGAGATTGAATATTCTTTCTCAATCATCTGTCAAAGTATGTATACATTTCAATCTTCATCATTTTTAATGAAACAAGTTCTCACATTCACTCTCAAAGAGTTGAAAATAAACATGTATAATCAATGATTCTTTACATCTCAGAAGAGCACTCACTCAGAGTCTTTCAAGAGATTCTCAACTTACTGCTTATCTATGATCACTCAGCAGTGAGTATTAATCAGCTTCAATTTCATAAACATATTTCAGATCATGTAATTGATCATGTCTGTCAAGATATTCAGCTTCATTATATTCTTGACTTTCTCTTTAAATTGACTGATGACTTTGCTGATGTGACTGTTCAGATTATAGAGATTATGCTTCAACTTGTTTCTGAGATCAGAGTTTTAAATAGATATTCAGACTGCAGAGACAGAAAAGTCAGCAGACAGATTATTATTAGCTGCTGCTCTATGTTCACAGATTTTCTTCACTTTTAATTCAAGTTCTAGAATCTTTCATCTTTTCTCATTGATTATATATCTTTCTTTCTTCATCTCATATATTATAACAAGACACTGCATATACTCATCAGTGACAATATCACTGTATAATAAGATCTCAGAGTGTTGAGTTTCATCATTATAATGCAAATCAGTCTCTTTAAGTTGACAGATGAAGTGAGCAGATCTGATCATAGTAGAAGCTGAGATCAAATCAGAGTCAGAGCAGTAAGATGTTTTGAGAGAATCTACTACAGAGCTGTCAAACATCTCAGAGAGTTATTCACAAGTAGATCTTGACTGCAGAAACTCATCATCTTCTCTTTTCACTGAATCTGTGAATATGATGCAAGATCATAAACAGGTATTTGAGTGAGATCAATATTGATCTGTCATATTGAGATCTTTTGATGACTTCTTGAATTGAATTCTTGTCAATATAAGCTTTTCATGGCATTCTAGTTCATCAATCAGATGTAATATTCTTGAGTTGATGCACATTAGCTCTCTGCAAGCTTCTATAAGTGAGCTGCTGTGATATGAGTAAAACAAGACTTAATCTCATTCAGTAAATGCAACAATTTGAGTAGGAAATAAGATGATTTTAACACATTAAAGCATTTCAAATGAAGCAATAGAATGATTAACAATGATTAATTGATAAGAAATCTCAAATTGACAGCATGATGTGCAAAACAGACCTCATAATCTGACAAGAGTGTAAAGCTTGCTTGATTGAAAAGTATGCTAGCTACTGGGAGGTTATATGGTGCGGGATTACATAAGACAGACCATTCTGTCTGACATTTATATGTGCAGGTGATCATCAAACAATCAGTGAACACCTCACTTAGGCAGAAGCAGTCGGCCTGTAGAGAGGGAATCTGACAAATATGAGTTTTTGTTAAACTACGGAATCAGGTTGTGGTGTGGAACAATCAAATAATTGCGGGAATAACTAGACGACATACAGGATATATGAACTGTAGGCTCTGGCCCCTTCAATGAACAATTTGATACTGATTTCAGACACAATTTACCCCAGTGCATCCATGGATCAATTATATCAATTCTTCAAATTTGCGGTTAAATTCAACTACCCCGCCACAGCTCCCCTGACAATCTCCAGCCACTGACGTCATGGTGAATTGGGCCAATTCGTCTCCTTACCAGTCAGACATAGTTAGCGGATCCATGTTTCGTGATGATGAATGGAAATGTGGGCAGGGTAGGGGAAAAGTAAATCTTATAAATATGTACAATAGTTGCGTTTGATTGATTGGGTATGGTTTTTCGCGCCGCTGTCGCCCACGATACATAGTATGGCGATTTTGACGTGTTTGATGCACATCTGCTCTCAAACCACAATCGCCATTGACTAGCATCTAATTTAAACCCAATTACTCCATAAATATATTTTAAAGTCCCTTTCATAGGCCCAATTCTTTACTCAGCGTCCCACCGATTCCTCCCGTGCCCCTCACACTCCAAAGGTCGCTGCTGCTCTTGTACATGTACTACGTCTGTTCCGCTCCCCACCCGCTGCACGCCACCACCACCATCCATATCAACAACTATATATCATCGCCCATAACTACCAAACACAAACGTCTAGGGAGCTGGAAGGACTCTGCTTCAGTCTTCAGACACTTAGTACTTTACAAAAAGTAGTTCCAACCTCTCTCTCTACCCATCTCCAACATGGACGCCCCAATTGTCGACGGCAAGTTCCGGACAGATAACACCCGGCCATCCTCCTCCAGCGGGGGTATCATGTCTCTCTTCTCACTAAAGGGGAAAACCGCTATCGTCACCGGTGCTGGTGCAGGAATTGGTCTGGCTGTTGCACATGCATTGGCCGAAGCTGGTGCCAATGTTGCCATCTGGTACAATAGCAACAAAGCTGCCCTCGACAGGGCGGCGGAGGTCGAGAAGAAGTATGGTGTTCAATGTAAGCATTCTATTTTTATTTATTACGAACATATCTGTTCCCTTCCTTCGTGTTCAATTGAACCTATTTTTTTTATTTTTTTAAAAAAAAGAAAGCTGTCTCTTTACAAAAGCGAACATAAATCTTCCCGGTCAGCAGAAACTGACTTCTTCCTACAGGTAGAGCATATCAAGTCAACGTCACAGACCCACAAGCAGTATCTGACGCCGTAAACACCATCGTCAAGGAATTCAACGGGCGGCTCGATGTCTTCATTGCCAACTCCGGCGTCGCCTGGACTCAAGGCCCCATGGTCGATGCCGAACTGGATCATTACCGCCAAGTCATAGCGACAAACATCGACGGCGTCTTCTACTGTGCCCGCGCTGCTGCCCACCATTGGAGACGCCAGAAAGAAGAGGGCACCGATATCAACGGCAAGAAGCTGGAAAATTTCTCCTATGGAAGCTTCATCGCCACGGCATCGATGAGTGCGCACATTGTCAATTACCCGCAGCTGCAAGCAGCGTATAATGCGTCCAAGATCGCTGTTATACATATGTGTAAGTGTCTTTCTTGTTTTTTTTTTACTCTAATATTAATGATCTCCATCTTATATAAGAGGCCTCCTATATTAACCATACAACTTGCAGGCAAATCTCTCGCCGTCGAGTGGGTGCGATTTGCACGTGCTAACTCCGTCTCGCCTGGGTATATCGCCACAGAGCTCTCCAACTTCGTCCCCGAGGCCACCAAGGATATCTGGCGAGGGAAGATCCCCATGGGCCGTGAGGGAGAGCCCCACGAGCTTACCGGTGCATACCTGTACCTTGCCTCCGATGCTTCTAGTTACACAACCGGAACCGATATCATTGTTGATGGAGGATATGTCTTGCCATGATCACTTTTTCCAGCATCTTTTCTTTTCCTGTTTGCTTTGCTGCTATACATTTTTCTAATCTGAAAGATGATACTTTACTTTTCAACATTATTTGATACTGGGAACCGAATGTCTCATTTGAGCATGATGCCCATAGGGGTTAGCATAGATGGGTAGCTGTTGTTATGCCTAAATGTGGATTATCACGAGGAAAGAAAAGTCCTTCGCATTCCCCCCTTCTTTCATTTTCCCTCCCAATGGACTAGAATAGATTATCCCTCTCTTTCCTTATCAACGCCACAACAAAAAAAAATCGAGAGAATAAGAACAGGGAGACTGAAAAGCGCCAGGGTCATCTTAGCAAAGTGCGACATACATGCACATACAATTCCTACAAGATCTTTAGATCATGGATCCATGCCATTGTTCATCTCGCTTCATCCCTCTCATCTAGCTTTTGTCCCGCATTTATTATACTCAATTATCCAGCCAATCCAGAGTATCTTCAAGATGCATGCTCATAGTATCGTTTTTCATTACCCAGCACCCAACCCTAACAAGGGTTCCAAAGTCAGTCAGTCATCCAGCCAACTGATAAACCTTGCAACCCCCCTACCAAGAGAGTCATGAATCCACGCCGTGATATCTCCTTTTCTTCCTCTGCCCTCAAATTCAGCCTCATCTTCGCGCCCAATCTCCATCTCAGGGGCGAAGAGGACACTTTCTCGCAGCCTCGACGTCATCGGATCGAAATATTTGGACATGTCGAATCGCTCATCATCCCGGTCCTCCAAGGGCATATCCGATGCCGCATCCGAGGCATCTGAGCCTGAGCTTAAGCTATCAATAAGTCGATAACCATGTTGACAACACTCATTTTCAGATGGTCCCTCGTTTCCGGCCACGTGCGGCTGCTGGCCCTCGAGTTCAATCTCCTCATCGCCATTATCACCATAAAACGTTGCCAGTTCATCCCATCCATCATGTTCAACACAGTGGTGGGGGTTTGAATTGGTATTGACATGCACATATCCATCACTGGCCCCCCTTTCACTCTTCCACACTATGTTCATAGCATTCTGCGGTAAAGAAACACACGTGCGGAAGAACCTCTTGATTCCCACGAACAGCGTATATCGTCTGATTCGATGGATAATGTAAATGGCATATATGAGTATTAGGACTGTCGGGATCAGGTTTGACAGGAGGATGGACGATGGGACTGGTGTTTGAGATGCCGCTATTGGAGCATTTGTATCTGATATCGACTGGTTACTATCCGATGGAAGTACATGTAACTCGGGAGCTTCTGCCTGGGAGGGGGGAGAGGTAGCGGTTGAACGTGATTTAGAAAGCGAAAGGAAAGAAAGCCGTGATGGTGCCGGCATTGCTTCTATTGTATAGGGTTCCATGCGAGATCTCTCCAAGATGTGCGGCCACCAGGGTTCGTATAGTAGAGTAGATGATAAGATGGAACGAGAAATTCGAGAAGAAACTAAAATTATACGTCGAATATTCGTGTGTTATGAAAGGAATGGAAAGCGGATTTATCCTTTGACTGATAAACGTGAGAATAAGAAGTATTAATATTCTACCCTTATTGATTCTAGCAGAATGTGTGTGTTACAGAAAGGGGTTGAGAAAGTGAATGCCTAGGGATACCCAGGCACTCTAGATTTTCATATTTCAGGGTGAATTAAGAGAGGTTGAAAAGGGTTATGGTGTAGAAGACCTGACCTATGTTCCCTCGAAAGCCTGAGTTCTGTGATATTCTTTAAATATAACATCATTAAGAGGGGTTAAATATGGAGACCTCGGGAGTGTTAGTATGTTTTTCAACCGAATAATCTGTAGGATTGTGAAGCACTTGTTTCAATTGGCTCAAAGAAAGAAGCACACGAGGGAAAGACAAGGGGGGAAGAGTTTGTGTAGTAATGAAAATTGAGAATGGAATTTAAAGAACTATATAGCATATTTCAGAGGTGTCATTGGCAATAAATGAGACCTTATGAACGTATCACTCAATGCTCAAGTTTGGAGTGTTCTAAGCTTCGTAATTTTTTATAGTATTTAAGGCCGGTCTCCTTTTCTGTACCTAGGTAGGGTGGTATGCACAGCGACTGCGTGTATGTACATCTCAGGAGTCATTTGAAGAACCATTCTAAGTATCCAGAGAGTCAGCCCGCTTAATTATTATATACACATCATCCCATATTCTAACAGCCAGCATACACCCCTTTTAATTTCCATATATATTTTTTTCTCCTATGAAAGGAAGGTAGCTTGTAAACCACGCAGATAGGTACATAATTCACATTCCGAAAACCCTGAAACCTGGCTTTTTTTTCTGTTCATGTTGCTGTTCAAGAAAAGAAAGGAAATCATCCATCTGAGGTGGGGAAGGAGAAAAGTTTTGCGCACGGACACAAGTGAGGATCAAAGGAACGGAAGGGATTCGGGTATCAAAAGAATGACGCGCTTATGAGAAGTTGGGGGACGAATGATTTCGAGAAGGTTGAGACTAGTTGAATAGTATTTTTGTAACAGAAAGAATATATCATATATGTAAGGAAATGCGAAAAGCATAAGCGGGAGGTTGACCACAACGAATAGCAGCGTGTGCATAATCCGGAAGGGCGGCGGAGAAAAGGAAAGAGTGTATGAAGCCCCCAGATATAAGTTTGGAACAAGAATGAATGGCAAAAGAGCGGCAGGGAAAAAGCATCATGCCACCGAAATATAGAAAGCCCGAATTAAAAACGCCGAAATCCACGAATAGTCAATACAGTAAAACGAAGTAAAACGGAGAATATATATAAAAAGAAGAATTTACCGATTTGCCACATGATAAAACAGAATTGCGCAGCATGGAATGAAACAAAACATCGCGATGCGGGGGTTAGCTTCAGTTTGGTTAGAAAAAAATAGAGAAAAAAGGGCTTTATGTGAACGGAAGCAGCAATGGGGGTATTTTATGGGCCATCCGCGTAATTTGTAGGGATGATGGAGTGGAAAATATCCGCGGTGATTGAAATAGGTCTAGCATTGTATCGAGGCTTGTTTTTATTGCGGGTGGAGTTTGGAGCGTAATAAATGTGGTACGATGGGTATGAGATAATGAAGAGGACTCGCGAAGAACATCAGCCCAGCTGGATTCAGCGCATGCAGTTGTTTATTGGTGTCGAGGATGGGTGGTTTGGGGGGCGGGGGGTGGTTGGAGGCGGAAGCCGTTTTTGTGTACGCAAACAAGTCGAACGCCAAATGACTCAACTCAACACTTCTCCGTCAGACCGGTCATTTCAACGTCCTTCGGTGGCGAAGACACAGGAACAGGAACAGGTGTTTTGCTGTCTAACGCCATCGGAGCTTGATCAGATGCAGACGCCGGTTCATTTCTTGAAGGCTTGGGCCGGCGTAACTTTTCGCACCAACTTTCTGCGCTGACGAGTGTATCGTTGACCACGCCACTAACCTGGGCCATCATGTCCAATCCTTCCTCTGCAAGAACTAGAACACGCTGTGCACTAGTCATCATATCTGCTTCTGTGCCAGAGCCATCTGCGGGTGTGGTGATGGTGGATGCAAGCCGAAAGCGTTGGGGGAGGGATGTGAGATGTCTGCGGACAAGATGTCGAGCATTTTCGGGAAGTGCGCCACCCGCATATTTAGAAACCACATCCACTACTTGTCTGAGGGTGCGTAATATATCTCCTTTCACTTGTTGTATCTGCTCTGAAAGGCGTGTGGAATTACGTGATCTATCCTCGGCATTCGTGGCGTCGTCCGACGACTGATCCTTCTTTGAAGCGTCGTACTCTTCCAGAACCTTTTTCAGGGATACCATTGAGTTACCCAGACGACCGTTCGCCCATCGAAGCCAGCTTAGACAATAAGTCAAGCTGCGTAGGGATTCTTCGCTCATGGCTACGCCAAGACCGGAGGTAGAGATCATGAGCCGACTTTGCCACGTAGATTGATTGTTGATTGAAGCTTTTTTATCCAGCTGGACCAGTTCTTCATAATTCGGAGATGAAAGGTCGTCATATGGCGGGAGGGAATCTGCAGTGGACGATCTCCTCGTGTGGGATGGGGTTAGCTCTGCCATCCCTCTCTCTACGTCCATCATGTCTGTGTTGGTATTTCTAATCTTCCGCCGTTTGTCAGGAGTCTCTGAATCAGCAGCAGTGTCGTCACCAGCCCGACGCCTTTGCAGTGCCCAGCGGATGCCCCCTTCGACACCAGTCTTCTTGCCGACGGAGCCAACTTTTTTCACCACAGGAGATCCGATGTTTCGCTCCAAAAATTCAGCTCCGTATTTGAACCTTGGGGAGTAAGACTTGGATGACGTATAGACAGAAACGGAGCTGTTTATGGCGGAAGAAAGAAGGGGATGAGATGAGGTGAGGAGTGATAGTAATGGCTCCGGAGATGGAGGTTGCTGTTGCTGCTGTCCAGGTGGGGATGTTGTTGGCGGAGAGGACGGGTCAAGACCGCGAGACGATGGTGGGGAGTGAACAAAATCTATGAATATCAAGGCACAGAGTCAGAATTAGATATTTGGTTTGTGTTATGAATAGATCCAATGTCGCAAACTGACCTGATCGAAGGCCTTCCAACGCCTGAGCCGCCTCAATGTCATCCATCGAAAGTACACTAGTCGCCCGGCGGCTGCGTTGCTCGTTATCCATCTCCCTTTGAGTAGGGCCGCCAGAAACTGCCATTCTGGCAGGAGTTGAGAGAGTCGCAGTCAACAATCCGGAAGAAGTGGTCGTAGTAGTATGTGTAGGAGTAGGCTGAATAGTGTTATTAGGATACGGAGGCAGCTGAGGAAGAGGCGAATCCTCCGTTTGCGATGTCATATTCGACTGGCAATCGTGGCGTGGTCGATAGGTCCCCATGATAGGTTCCCTTGACAAGCCCAATTCCTGTGTCTAACACGTGAAAGCCGCTTGGGAATGTGATGGGGTGGGTTACCAATTAGGTTATGAGAACGGCGATGGGCTTATGCCGAGCCCGGGTGGGCTATTGTGAAATCGTAAATGGCTTTGAAATTTTCGTCCCTCAAATGAAAACTCGATCCCGGCTAGAGAGGCGGCAGTGTCATTGACAGGCCGAATTCGCCGTTGTGATATCAATGATATCAACAAGAAGAAACCTGGGGGTGTTAAACACGTCGCCACAGGGAGAGTTGTGCCACGGCCACACACGCACAACTTTACAAGTTCGGATCTCGATAGGGGAGAGCAACAAGCGGATGCTGTTGAGGAGATAACAAAGCCAGGGGAGGGCCTCAAATCCAACAAGAGAAAGAGGAATCAAGGAGAGGTTTGTGAGATTTCCCCCAAGCCCGATCAAGAAAACGGGGGGAGGTTTGAATGGGCGGTTGACATGTGACTGATGCGGCTACGAACCAGCGTCAGGATAAGGTTAGGCTTTGCATGTGAAACTATAAGGTAACCAATCAGAATATAGTATTTTCCAGCTAGAAAACTCTATTTACACGTGCTTGGTTTATTTTTGACCTTCCTCTTTGGGAATAGAGTGGGGGTAAGCCCTGATAATGGGCAGGAGTTATGCATTTTCTCTCCATCATATAACTACAGATTACGTTGTAGAAGAGTCTGATCAGCCTAGCTTCACTTGGAAGAGCACTGCAACGAGACTCTCCAATGACAGGACATTTGAATTCTCTATCTTGAGAGCATCTTCTGTCAATAGATGAATAATGGCAGGAGATGGGCGGACAGAAAAATTTTCCCCCGCTATTTTGTTAGCGCTGACATTTCACTCCGGGCACTGTAAAATACGTCCACTGGATGGATATGCCCCGCGAACCTCTCGTTATCCCAAGCCAAAAAAGCCCGCTTGGACAACGTGGGTAGAATGTTATAGGCCAACGTTGAGGGAGGGACCAAAAGGATGATTGTGAGAGTCACCTTCACCCTTTGCTGTTGGCATTTGAAGAGAAAGAAAATGAAGATATCAGCCCCGCTGCTAAAGTGGCGGCGTGCTTTTATTATTAGTACCGCAAAGGCCGAGTCTCGTAACTCCCCGGCTGGAGTTTGGCTATTGTCCGTCTTTACCCTGCCAGGCCGTTTCTCACTGCAAGGTTTTATCCCGTTCATCACAGTCCAGGCACCATGACCATCCATTCTTTCGACGCCCATTCCTTGCGAACCTGCTGCATCCTATTCGATTCTAATTTGTTCAAAGACATTGGCCGGCCAAATATTTTCTTATGCCCCGGTAAATTCGAGGGCACCCTTCCTGAAAGTATCCGACCTCATATGCAGATAAGACGGCCACCGCAATTCTGTGAGTAATAATTGGTTGGAGTGGTTGAGAAACTCCCAATAGCAGCCGAAGTCCAATATTGTGCCCTTTAAGGGCATGATAAAGACAAACTCATAAGAATAACGTCCAGAAAACAATATAGCAATTTCCAATTCCGGGTCATGAACTAGTGCCCAAAAAATATAATATTAGATACAAACTAGTAATCAAAAAAGTTCGATGAAATTGATTCAAAAAATGTGTTTCCCCAAAACGATCTGGGCGTTTGCATGTATATGCAATGGATGGAGTATGAGAGGTAAGATGGAAAAAAGAATATACGTATTTACAACGTAGGCACCGCCCCATCCATGGATCAATTATAAATTCAATCTGAGAGGCTTTGCTCGCGGTCCACTAGCGTCGTATGTGGCCATAACCATGTTGTCTTCAAGTCTCAAGGCGCCAGGCCAGAATGCATTTGCTTCCTTAACAAGCTGAGGTGGACTCCAGTGCATCTTTCCGTCCTTGGGTGGCCCCGAAAATGTGGCCTTGATGTTAGCTTTAAACGGCCAATTACCATCGATTTCTTCATCTGACATATACACAACTGCCAACGACCCATCGGCAAACGAGGCAATCTGTGGTGCTCCCGCGTTTTTGCCTCTTGGTGCCACCTGCACGTCCTGCCGATGGCCCCAGCTTGCCCCATCATCGTAGGATATAGCAGCTTTGACGTTGAAGAAAGGAGCGTTATCCGTCGTTTCAAAGACCATGACTAGGGCGTCCTGATCCCCATCTTTCGTTCTTGCGATTCCATTCATCCCGTCTCTGTGGTTTTCCTGCCACGAGACGGTTATAGGGGTTGACCAGGTATCACCCTGGTTGGTTGACCTGACGAGCATCGTCCGTTGATCATTGACCGCGAACTCTTGCGAGTATGTCAACTGAATCTCATGGGGGTTGTTCTCGGCAAGTCTCATGAATGGCTCCCAGGCGCCCAAGCTTCCTTCCATCTCAAATGCCTGGGAAGCAAATTTCCAGTTCTTGCCACCATCAGCTGACTTGCAGACGGTGATACGCGAGTGTCTTATGTTTGGGCCGACATTGGTATGGTTTCTGAATGCTCCGAGGACAATGGAAGGTGCCACTTCAAGCAGATATAGGTTGCCGATGTCCCAATCGCCCCTGGCTATTTCTCCGAATGGAGAAAACTGCTGACCACCATCAGTGCTCCTCGATACCTTTAACACTTTAACTCCGTCCTCATTGGTGGTAAACCCGGCTAAAACGGAGCCATCGGAGAGTTTGGCTAAGCGCACATAGCTCGCAGGTAAATCTGATATACTTCGCTCAGCCCCGATAACGATTTCACCCCAGGCGTTATCGTCGCATGAAGCAACAAGGGGTCGAGAATGCCCAAAACGGAATTGTGATAGTGCGGCTAAACCAAATTGCATAAGTTTCGATACTTGTCTAATCATGAATTATGGAGCTAATGGGAAATGGACTTTACCGGTCGCTTTTGATATCACTCTATGCGGTGCCGATGCCAGTCCTTTTGAAGAAGACATTTTTGATGGTACGGAAACTCTCCGGCAGGTCTCTTTTTAGTCGCTTGCCAGCAGTTAAAAAATAGATTTAGCATATAAGTAGATTATGGCCGATGAATCCTCACATCTCCAACACGCAGCCTGCAAGTTCGCAGTGACGAAGAGCTTCTCCACCAGGGCTGAATGTCTCCGCTGAGACCGTCATGCAGTTGGAGGAATTAGCGGATTTGTTGTTGGAACCTGGAACCCCAAAACATACATACTCCCGATGTAGTTACTGTAACTTACATGTAAGTTTTTCGGGTCTGAAATTGTAGCATTGATCTCCATTATTCTCCTCTTACGTCATAGCCAGAGACAAACCACCACCACAGTCAGCCGCGTGAGGTTGATAGAGAATGGTCGAAAGGCAATTCAACAACCCTGGTGGACAAGCGGTATTGGGAGAATGACGGTTCCGAATTATTGCGGCGTGTGCATTAAGGATCGGATTGGTAGCTCCCAACGGCGAAAAGGAGCTGCTTGAAACTCAAACTACCCGCCTCCCAGCGGGGATTGGTAGCCCTTGAGTTGAGGCAAGACCAAGGAACTCTCAACCGTCTTTAGAACTCAATTTTATCGTCTGTCCATGTGCATGTACATGTACTGGACATGTACTGGACATGTCAAGACTGTTGAATATGTTGGCTTACACTGCGTCCAGAATAAGTAAGCCAGCGGACAAACGCCCTGAGAATAAGGTCGGCCGGAGTAACTATCATACAGGATAAGAATATAGTCCACGTATATTTGCAAGCTGTTGCTGACGATGGCTGATAAAGCCCAAGGTCCAACTAGTGCTGACGAACATCATGAAGCTGATACTTAGATATATATATATACCTTCCAGAACAGGTGCTGGTCAATTCTCTATAAAGACAGGGTGACACCTGTTAGCGGTTGAGCCGGAAATAACCCTGAGATCCATCGATACCCATTGCATACCCACTCAGCTCCATTTGAATAATGTCAAAGCCCACCATTGTCTTCGTTCCCGGCGGGTTTCATACCCCAGCCATCTTTGATCCTGTCCTTCCATTCCTCCATGCCGCGGGGTACCCTACCACCGCGGTCTACTTACCCGGTCTAGGCGTTTCCCCTGGCATTCCGGATCTTAAACCAGACGCCGAAGCAGTCAATACTGTTGTTGCTGGACTGGCAGAATTAGGTCGCGACGTCCTGGTTGTGGCACACTCCTATGGTGGCGTCCCTTCATCACAAGCACTTGAAGGTCTCGGTAAAAGGGAGAGACATGCTCAAGGGCGCGCTGGTGGTGTCGTCGGCATGCTGTTCATAGCGGCAAACCTGCCGATAAAGGGTAAAATGGCCGTAGAGAGTTCAAATGATAACAGTCCGGAGGAAGAAGCCGTTCCATCCCTCCTAAAGACGGCCCCTTCTGATGTAAGCCGCTTGAGCTTCGTGCATTGTCATAAATTCAACCAAGAAAGTTATCACTAACCATCCTGGTACCATAGGACCCTACATCATTGCTTCCCGAAGATCCAATCCCAGCTTTCTACCATGACGTCGACCCAGCAGTAGCTAAGTACTATGCGAGTTTGTTAAGACGTCAATCTGTAGGGTATGCGAAATCTTTTCATACTTTCCTATCAACCCCCCTTCCTATCCTTCTTTCGATCTTCTCATAATACCTCTCTAACGCGTGCTCTCCTTTTTCCTGCTGAAGCCCCTTTTTCACGACAATCACGTATGAATCATACCGCCATATCCCTTCAGCGTATTTGCTACTTTCGAACGATCGAGTCATGTCCCTACCGAAACAGAAGCGTTTGGCAAAAGACGGTGGAATTGAACAGCTGCTTGGGCCTTTGGACAGCGGCCATTCACCGTTCCTATCACGCCCGGAGGAGGTCTCGAAATATATCCGGCAAGTCGCTGGCGAAACCTAGTCATGCCCTTCTTTATGACAACTGCATTGTAAGGGCCGCAATTCATAAATCGTAGGAAAAAGTTATTTTCCAGTTGCTTATTTGATACGATCGGGTGAAATGTTTTCTGAGCTGGGCTGTTGATGTTTCCAAGACATAATTGCATGGAGAATCCCACATAACCATACCATAGCTGATAAAGCTCAGTTAACAAAAAAGATAAGAGATAGCAAATATTCGCGTTCTCTAGGCTTTCCTAGTCATCCACAATTTGACTAGCCTCTATAACCGTGATATCTTGCGGATAGGTGTACCCTATTAAGTGTTCCGTGTCAAAGCTCAGAGCCTAAAATTAGCCTAAGAATTAGCCCAAAGCTCAAGAGTTGCTTCAGCATTGGCCTCGGGCGGCCAGCCGCTAGTCTTGAGGTTGCCTTTGGCCATAACTCACGACGAACGTCAGCATCAAAGTCAAAGCCTAGGAAATCCCGAGACTACTAGTTCAACAACGAGCACTTTGAATTCATAGTTATTGCCAATAACTGCTCATTGAAAGGGGATACACAAGTAACATTTCGGTGCGTGAGTGCAAATCTAGGATATCTTGCGTCACCGCTATCTGCAGAAGAAAATATAATATAGCCCGAAAAGGAGGAAGAGAGAGATACACAACAGAAATACACTAGATACAAAGTCTGCTTGATAGACGCAGGAAAAGAAACACGGCAAAATCCCTCAACAGCTGATTTTCCAGAGTATTCTCGAATGCCCAAAAACGGATCCAGCCACGGACAAAGGAAGAAAATCCAAGGGGACGTAGACGCATAAAAAGGAGATAAGCGGATAATGAGCCAATGACATGGTGTCATCAACACTTCCCCCGCTCAAATGGGAATGGGTCGTTTGTTTAACCACCCTGGCGCATCTCCAGCCTGAAACACGGAGGAACTGGAAGATGACGACTCCATAGGCCACACTTTCATGGTTTGTATTCACACTGAAAATCAAAATCAAGAGGCTTGTCTCTCTCTTGATATAGACCGCTAGAAATGGTTGGAGAAAACACAGAGAAAACAAATCACCCTAACAAAAATGGGATCATGGCAGAGAGTTTGAGCATTGCAAACCAAAAAGTAGTATATAGCGATGAAAAAAAAAATTAAAAACCAAAGAAAAATATCAAGGGGAATTAAGGGAAAGGAGAAATGAAAAAAAGGAGGTAAAAGTAAATAAGAAATTCGACTTCGGTTTAGGAAAATAAAGCAAGAATGGAGTTGTTTCCAAATCTATCCATTCGATGAGCTACCGTGAGACGAAGGATTATCGATACCTCGGCCTACGTCTAGAAAAATCGATTCATCGATATCGCAAAATTCATCGTCCTCGTCCTCATCGTCGTCGCCCCATTCACCTGCATTCCGTCTCATTGCCCGCTCTACCACCCTCTTAGCCGAATTGCGGTTCACACTTAGGATGCTATAGATCTCCGGCACGATGGTTCGTGGGCTGCCCCCCAGAGCTTTGGCTTTGATTTCGCAGAGGACTGGGCCAGCTGCGAACCACACGAAATCTGTTTGGCATTCCTTATATGCACATGACGCACGGAGCCGTTCCCATTCGTAACGGCTGTTCCACCACGTGTGGCCTAGAGGGTGGTCGAATTCAGGGGGCGTTATCTCCTGCAGTATTTGAGCCGCTTCAATAATCTTCTGGGAATACGACATCTTGCTTTTCGGCCCCACTAAGCCAGCCCACTTGGCTTTCTTTTCTCTAAAGCTCTCTTTAAGCCCCTTCAGAGCATCGTACAGAGCAGGCTTATTTTCATCCCTCTCCTTAATTGCCCTCTCCTCCGCCTCGTTCCAAGGGATCACTAAGTGAGGATCGGTAGGAAGCTCACAATGGTCGCTACAAAATTTGCCGAACCGGACGAGCATTTGATTGCTTTCGGCTACTATCACATCAAACAGCAAATAATCGATGATGTTGTTGTTGTTCCATTGCGAAGGATTGGAACCGTTTGAAAGGTTCTTGTAAGCAGGACGCAGCGGGTTCTTCTCTGTGAATACCACGTTTGGGTATTTTGGCCGTAACTTCTCCCACGCATCATCGGTCAGTTCCCGCCCCGATTTTCTGCTATCCACCAGATAGCTAAGCAACCAGGCCAACTTGACTGCCAAGCTAGAATTGATGCTATTCTGGTGGTAGCAGAAAATTTCGTGTTCCACCGTGCAGTGTCCCAGTTTGGACGGTTTTAAATTGAACTTAAAAGCATTGGACAGGAACTCTTCCGTCGACACGCTGTCACTGATCCGCTTTGAGTGGTCGCGAAGTCCAAGACTTACATCCGATGGCACCGTTGTTGGATCGAACTCAGTGTTCTTAAATTCGCGCACAATAATTGGATCCCAGCAGACCCAACACTGATCCCCGTCGTAATCGCCACCAGAAAGCAGAGAGGCAAGTGGTGTATCTCCAGTTGTCGGAAACACTATCACATCCTTAAAATGGCGTAGCTCATTTTTGTAAACTGACCTTCGTTTTTGGATATCAGTTGAAAGATGAGCAGGGAGCCGGGCAAGGAGGATATCAATGCCGTGAAGCTCCGTACCGACGGAGCCGTGTTCCCATTCGCGGGAAAACCCAAAATGAACTTCGTTTGGCCTTAACACTCCGTAGGGGTCCGCAATGCAATACGCGAACGTTGATTGAGACACTGTGACCTTCAAATTTTTCAAATTATTTAAATAATCCTGAAGAAGCCGCTTAAATAATTCAGTTAGATACGGTAGTTTTAATGGTAAAAAGCCAGCATCCAGAAGGAGGACTGCCTGCTCCGCATATTGGGGCGGAAAATGATTGCTGGTACGTTTGGTCTGCCGTTTGTAGCTCTCATCGGTGATTCGTTTCATCTTTTGCAACCAACTGCGACATGCAACACCATTGGGAACCCGTAGGGTATCCAAAAAATCGTCGTAAAAGGAAGACATTTCCTGTTTAATCAAACTTTTTATATGATCGTTGCGGATGCCGCCGTGTTGAAGAATATTGAGGAGCTGCAAATTCAGGGCAGCAGGACTTAACGGCCGTGACCATTGAACGACCTCAAAGGCCAGCTGCGTATCATCAGCGGGCCTTGTATCATACGGAGGGGCGGGGTGTATTTTGAGCTGCGACTCGGTAATTTGAAGACCAAATCTCCGATCACCAGCTCTAAACCTTGAGTCGTCACGATCCACCATCCAGACCCCCTTTGCGCCGGAAATCCTTCCTTGAAAGATAGCTGGGACGTTCTCCAGCCCCAAGGTGCGCGCAATTTCCATTCCCAGCGACCTGGACATTAGCGCGCAGCCGTCATTCATTATAGGTGGGGGAGGGTCCTTCAAATACACAATCTCATCCCGTCGCAGGACAACCGTGCTCAAAGTACGCGATAGCCCAAGTTGGAGTCGTTGAAACAGTTTCAGATCAGATTTTTGATTGTTTTTGTCGGCTCTAGGCATATGCCAATTAATCAATGCATCCATGCTCATACTGGTGCGTTGTCCAGATGTTTCGCCCTGCGGAGGAATGCCTAGAGGGTCTCTGGCTGTACGGAAGTCAATCCCGCCGGTTGCGAAGAAAAACGCCTTTTGCTTGGTAGAAATCTTTGGGCTCATCCCGACTCCATCGTTTTTTGCGGACTTTTTCTGCTTATTTTGAATGTCTTCAATATACAAGCCCCTCCAGAATCTCCCCACCAAATGATGCACACTAGTCGCCATCCAACGCGAAATCGCTTCGAGCAAAATCTCCTTTTCCACCACGTCATCTTTTCGAACAAGGTGTACTGGTGGCTCTGCCACAGTCGGGTACGTCACTTCGAGGAAACGGTCTGAACCAAACCGTCGGCAAAATCGATAACCCCTCATAAATTTTAAAGGGTTCAAAGTAAGCTTCAAATAGCCTGGCTCTTTGTTCGAACACCATTCCAGTTCACAGCTCAATGTCACCACATCACCAGTGGAATTTCGGTCTTCATATTGGTCCACTGCCATATCCCATGCTTCTTGTGTTGTTTTCTCCAACCTCGACGGCCGACCGTTACGAATATCCTTCCAGAGATCTTCATACTCGGGTAGCTTCCGCCGATCCAACTTTTGGAGAATGTCTTCAACCGGAACTTTAAAAAAATTGGCTGCTCTTTGGGCCTCATATCTGTAGCGTAGTGGAACAGTGGTTTTTATCACGTTCCGGCTCGAGAATGGGCCCTCCTCTTCCAGTTCTCGGATAATTCTCCGAATTCTTTGCTCTCGCCAGTCGGGTTCTGTTTTTTGTTGCCCACCACAAAGTGGATTTTTTGATGGGCTTCCGGTGTCTCCATTGTCCCATGGAGCTGCGAATTCATTACTTGAGGGCTGGTTAACTGTTGAAGAATATTGAGATGTCTCATCCAAATCCAACTCCTCGGTGTCGAAGCTCCTTGAAAAGGAGGTTGCGGGAGTACTGGCTCCGAAGCTAGGTCCAAAGGAGCTTGATTGCTCAGTAGTGACTGTTTCAAAACTTATATTTTCATTTTTCTGAGGCCTTTCAGTTGGGGGCGGATCAGATTTCTGGACATTTTTGGAAGACGTCATAAATTCATCAATCCTCCGTTGTTTTAGTCCCTTTTTTTTCTGGTTATTGTCGAAAGAATCAGCCAAGCCCAATGAAGCAATATCAAGGTCGATATCAAGGTCATCCAGATCGGAATTCCCAAACTCATCGTCAGACAGCGACGATGACATGGTATGGAATGGATTGGAAGGAGTATTGGGAGCGGTCACAAATACCTCGGAATCGTCAGCAACGACCTTTCTTTTGGATGGAGAAGGTGGCATCTTGGCCGCTGCTGCTGGTGGTATTTCTGAGGAGGTGTCGGGCTTCACTCCGGATCCCGTCATTGAACCTCCAGTAGTAGCAGCTGGGGATTCTGAACTCCATCCCGCCCCCGACCTGGCGTCTGCAGGAGGGGCGACATTTGGACCTCTGGGTATTTTAGAGGTCCCTTTTCTCACAATATACTCCTCATCACTAAGGACTTTCCACAAATAGTCGAGCACTGTTGCGCGCTGTTCCGGAGTGATATTCCTCGCTATGGAAATCGTGTTGGTATTAATGAATGATCGCGATGGCAGCGTCCCTGGTTCCTGATTCGGTTTCGGGACCCACTTGGACAGGAACGCCTTTGTCCACTCTGAAAACGAGCCAAGCACCACCCGTTGAAATTTCTCGGGGTCATCGTAGTAGAGGAACTTTGCAAGGCCAACACATCTTTCTGGCAAAGTCCGTTCCGCTCCAGGGCGCCGTCTTGGAGTTGACAGGGCTGGGTTCGGAAGGTCTAGGTTATAGGTCGCGTTGAGGTTGTGGATGAGAAGGTTGAACCCATCGCTGCTCCTTGGGGTTCGTGGGGTAGACATGAGGGAACTTGATGCAACTGAAGGGAGAGTGTATATGGCAATTGTGCAAAATGCAGTGATACTGCAGCGCTTGACGCAGATTGAAAAGCTCAAAAGCAACAGCTCGTAACTACTGGACACGACCGGGGTTGAGAGAGAGAAGTTTGGCGGCTCTAGTTGCACCCACAAGCACCAAACAACAAAACACACGCCATTGAACGAATTGGTTCTTTTTGTAACTGAAGAAACTGCGGCTCGAAAAGGGTAGGAGGCACAAAGGAAGTTGTCAATGGCAACAACGATCGGGCCAGGACTTTGTGGCTTATAAAAAGGGCAGACACTGCCAGACAGAGCCACAGAAGAGGGGGCCTCACAAAACAAATATGATTCTTCAGAATCTGTCCACTGGCACTATGCCCGTTAGCGCCCGTCTGCAGTCCCCAAGCCCCCCCAGCCTCTCATTTTCACTAGTTTTCCCTCCCAACTAGAGCTAACGGAGGCCTGCAGGGGAGAGCGTCGACTAAAAGCAGGCTGGAGGTGCTGCCAAACGAACATGACAGCCCGCCAGTTCTCTGGATGCGTGGTCCGTGGGGTAAACATCACAGACCAAGCTCCAGATTATATCAGTTTCGGGCCGATGCTTACGTAATTGACTATTGTGGGGGGAATTGCTATCAGAGTTAAAAATTCCATGTTCCCGCGTTGTTCACAATCTGGTAACTATCCATGGGATATACGCATTTCAGAAAACATGGAAAAAAGCCATGTTTGCAGGGCTTCTTGTCGCTGCTGGCCTCAACGTGGGCTAAAATATTGTGGTCAGCGTGCAGAACAGGCTCCTTTACTCCGTACAGGCGTCGCTTTTTCCTCTCCCAATTCTGCCTTGGGGGCCTCAGTGAGGCTATATCTGTCTGCTGGCGTCAGCCGGGTTTGGAAGCCCCGATTGGCTTCTTTGAAATCGAAAACTGGTGAAAGGGCTCAAGGGATTGTTAATTATATAGTCCACATATTACTAAGAGTACAGTTACATAAAAAGCAAAGAGATAGCTAGCCTGACATCCCTCATCCTTATTACTTGCCTCCAGAGATGGTGATGTCCCTCTCAAGCAGGAGGCAGAGAAATGAAGGAATACAGACAGTCAAAATGCCACTAAATTTGACCACTGAAAGGAAATATTAAAACGCGGCAAACTATTTATGAGTTTGCATGAAGAGAGCCCCTTGACCCCAACACCGGCGTAGGCGTAAAAGCCATGTAAAGAAATTCACGGATGTAAACGGATTGAAAATCACGATAATGGCAATATATGAGACACGCAGAGAAAGAGTGGAAACACAGAAATCGTAATCATGCCTTTGCCAGGAGAATCATGCGGTCGAAAGTCAGTGATACAAAACCAAACGGGCTGCTAAATATTGGCAAACGGCAATGCATATATTGATTCCCCGGTCGAAACCCGCAACGCCTCTTCTGCTGGTGCTTACAATGTAGCCCCCAAACGAAAAATAATAAAAAGAAGCAGTACTCCGTAAAGAAACCAAAGAACCCAAAGAAAAGAAAAGAAATTCAAAAAACGACCATAATGTTCATTCCGGCATCACACCTCTTAGAAGAGCCAAGAAACGAACTTCCGATAGAAGAACCCAGCCCTCTCATATTTTTTGGTCTGCGCCGCTTTTCTTGCCAAAAACTCAGCCTCTTCGCGATCGATCTTGTCCTTGCCCGTCCACAAATCAGCCTCATGGGGCTTCACACCCGAGGTTTTGGTGTAAAATTTGTACCCGAAGATGAGAATGAGGTACATCGGGACACCTATGTACGCCGTGATAAAGTTCTTGTAGTCGAAATTCCCGTATGTGTCCGGGCTATGAACAAACACTTCGAAGTTCTTGGTAAGAGTGATGAGAATGCAGAATGCGAGGGCACCGTATGAGCCAGCTGCACCGAAGGGTGCTTTAAAGGCAAGGGAGCTCTCCGGGACGCCCTGTGCTTTACGTGCACGAATGAAGTAAATGTGCGTAACAAGGATGGAGATCCAGGTCAGCAGCCCGAAAATGGTAACTAGGTTAACGAAATAGCCGAACACAACCTTGGAGTCGTCCGAAACGTTCATGTATGCCAACATAGAAAATAATGCAGACAGGCCCAGCGCATAAATGGGAACACCCCTCGAGTCTGTCCTGGCAAAGATCCTTGGTGCTTTCCCCTCCCGAGCGAGGCCGTAGATAGTTCTCGTGGCGATGTACAAGTCAGAGTTGGCAGCGGAAAAGACGAAAACCAAAATGCACCCATTGAGAATTCCCGGGAGAACTCTGATACCGGAAAGTTCGATGGCCACAACGTACGGGGAGGCAGCAGCGGAACTGGATGAGTTGGCCGCGAATGCAAGTTCTTCCGAGTCATATGGAACCAACATTCCCAGCAAGAAGACGCTGAGGATATAGAAGAAAAGGATTCGGTAAAAGGTGAGTTTAATAGCGCGAGGGATGGTCTTTCGAGGGTTCTGAGCCTCTCCTACGGTAACACCAACCAGTTCAGTACCCAGGTAAGCAAACGTTGCCGTAACCATGGTCGACCAGAATGCGAGGAAGCGGCCTGCTGAACCCTCCTTGATATACGTGTTGAAGGCACCTGGATCCTTCCAGTAGCGGAATCCCTTTCTGTCATGATCTGGACCCCCGCCCAAAGCAAGGATCAGAGACAGCAATATCAAGGCGACAATGACGATGACCTTGAAAGAGGACAGCCAGAATTCGAATTCTCCGAAAAATCGAATGCCGAAGTAGTTGATACACACTATCGTGACTAAGAAGACCGTAATCCAGACTCCGGGATTCACCCTATCCCTGTCAACCCAGTAGGAGAGCACTAATGCGCCAGCGGTCAGTTGGTTTGGAGTAACGATGATGTATTTACAATAGTATCTGCCACGATTTAGTTAGCTACTCCTATTCAATTGAACAGCCGAAGTGGGGCCAGAAATACGGGGCCACTAACGAGTAACCGAGTGCAAAACCCAGCGCAGGATCACAAAAGCGGACAGCATAACCGGTGAAACCAGAGGGAGTGGGAAGCCATGCTGCCATTTCACCGAGTGCGCACATAACGATATACACGATGAAGCCGACCATCGAATATGAGATCAAAATAGCTGCGGGCTGTAAGGAGTTAGATTCCAGTCCCTCGAGACATTGGGCACACCATCTTTCAGGCATAGAGATCACTTACGCCAGCCCTATACAGCAGGAATTAGCAAAATGTCAGATAGGAAGATTGTAAGAACTGAGTGAACGGACTATAACAAATATACGGATTAGTGGAAGATTTACTTACTTTGCCAGAGCAGAGCCCGTGCCGATAATAAGACCAGTTCCAATGGCACCGCCAATAGCTGCAAGCGAGTTAGCCTTGCGCCGTGTGCAAATGATTGCAAGCAGAGCAAGATGCAGCCGTACCAATCATAGTAATATGCCGAGCCTTCAAACCACGGTGCAAGGCGACTCCCTTCTCATCCTCATCAACCTCGCCCTCAGGCGATGCAGAGACATTCTCCTCAGAATATTCATTCTTCACTTGGCTTTCGGCGGACGCAACATCCTCTTTCCCATTCCAGGAAGCCATGCCGCGCAGGGTAGATCGCACAAAGGCACCCCGGACGTTACGTGTTTTTAATAAGATGGCTTCAGGAAAGGGACGAGAAATGCGCTTCGTTAATTGCAGGTCAGATATGCCAGTCACCGAAAATGGAAGAGGGGAATTTTGAAAAAAAAATCGAAGTGCGGAGGACCCGGGTATTATATACTCCCCAAAGCCACGGGTTTTACCTTTCTGAGAGCCTGGGGCGATGAGAGGAGTTAAAAGTTAAATCTGGGGGGTTTCTCGTGCTACCCAATCTGGACTTAGGTTATTCTTACCTGGACAGTCATCAGTGACTATCAATGGTAACATCAGCCAGGGCAGTGGTTTTCTTGGAACTCTCGGCGTGCGCCTTCTTCGTAAGTTGCTGCTTTGCAACAGTCCAAGTGTCCTCACTGCCTCTTCGCGAACCAAATGGACGCATAATCCTCACTCGACCCCTCTCCAAGACTCCAACGAGAACAGGGGAGGCGTATTTTTTGTTTCGCGTATTCTTAAAGCCTGCGGCGGGGCAGCCATGCTAGGGCTGAACCGATATGAGTTTCCTTGGGCGGGGGGGCGGGAGGAAAATTTGCGGTGCCAGTGGCCAGTGGCCAACCAGGAATGATATGCCCCCCCTTCCCATGCCTCACTCACTCGCCGGCGCAGCCAATGACGATAATCACCGGATAAAAAAAATAACGGACACAGGGGAATTTCTTATTTGTGCCCAAGGCTTTTTCCAGCCTTCTTCCAAGTTTTTATGTCCCCGCCATATGTTTGTCCTACCCCTGTAATCAGCTGGGCTCAATACGAGTTAGCCTTTCTAATATGGACTCCGGGTAAATATTGTCTAGCAATGTTTCCCGCGCTGAAAGAGTAATAATGTAAAATCTAGCGGTTGGCAGTCGGGGTAGCTGCAAGCAAGCAAATCCTGTATATAACAAGATTAATAACGGGTGGAGCGCCTCCTCAACCATAGTCCACCAATGTGGAGATACTACGGCAACCCACCAAACACAATTGGTGGTTTCGATTATTCTTCAGCAGTTCTAAAGAGCTTCTTTGCCTCATCGTGCAGGTGGTTGCCACTGATTGGCAGTATATTTTCTTGTTAATCTTGGGAACCACCCTTGACGGCGCCGTGTTGCGGAGCCGTTGACAGGAATGTTCTTGCTCTCGCCTCTGGATCTTGGCTGCTTTGGGGTTTCTTATCTTTCCACATCATTACGGAGGACAAAGAAGACATGTATGCTGAGCCTAAATCCGCTAAAGTAATGAAATCTAACACACCATATCAAGTGACCGGAAGATCCAGGGGCTAGAAATCGGTGACCAAAAAGGGCTTCGAAAAGATCTATTGCATGAAACGTAAAAACTCTATCCAAAAAGCCCACTCGATAATAGTAGTGATGCCAATGTTTCGACCCTGACTGTGGATCAAAACTAGGGTACTTTTGAAAAATAACAAAAACCTGTTCACCACGATGGACCCGCTCTCTTGCTTGCCCTCGCTCGACCAGGATTATGTATGTTCCTGTGTATCAAAATTGCTATTAAAATTGCCCTCTGTGGGCGAACTGATTCTCCATACGAGTATAAGCGAAGACTGTGAAGAATTTTTGACCCGGGGAGATGACAGAGTTGCATGACGAATTATCAGATGGACTGCATTATTATATTTCTCCTCTTTCCCTTCCCCCTTCGCCCCCTTGTAATTTGCCAAGTTCGTTTGTTATTGGGTTGGAGAAGTTCTAGATGATCGGCAAAAACTACCCTCCCCCAAAATGTAACTTTGATTCGCAGCCTTTTGGAATCATGCCATAGCGTGTTTTCGTGGAAGAAGCAATTCGTCGGAGACCCCGATAGTATTGGGATTTATGAGTTCCTAAAGGGCGTCTAAGCGGTTAGGATATACTCGCTTCAGCTATTCTCTCGAAATTTATACGGACTGGGTAGAAGAGAAAATAAAAAAAGGCAAGTCTCCAGTCGGGATGAGAACCACGTTTCAATAATAATGCTAACCAAGTATTTGCCATCCAGGTCTATCAGATGACGTCGTTCTGGCTCAATAATGCAAAAGCTGTAACATTAATATCGGCGTAATTGTGGGGAACCTGGCTTTGTCTTTAACCCTGGGCCCTATACCGATTCTTAGGAGTGTACATACACAGGCCTTGTGTAATTTATTATTTAATACTAATAATCAGGGATATGGAGGATTGATAATGGGCAGAAGTAAGCAGTTGAAGTAAGCTTAAGCGCGGGCTTGCCGAGCCGCACTATAAAATGCTTGAATCTCCACCGAGCGCGCTACCGACGCCCCAAAAGGGACTGCCAAGCCTCCGCTGTTTGGCGAGCTATCATTTTCGTTCATGTACTTAAACCTGAACAACTACAACTTGTCGGTTGTTTCTTCGTGGTTATCAATTATGGCGTCAAATCAGCAGTGTGCAGATTGACAGAAGTTAATTCAGCGGTCTGTGCCAGCCTTGTATGGCGGGGTCCCTTAAAGCTACTGGAGGATTACACGTCGTCGAAACACTTTCTTACATGAATCCGGGGATAGTCGGAGGAAACATGGTTAATTTTCAATTTTGGGTTGGTCGGAAAATCGAAATGAAAAAAAATAATCGGTCAGCTCCCTGCATGACTGGGCGTCAACCCGAGCGCAACCGAAGGCAAAATGCAAGTACAGGGATTACAGAATACCCAAACCCTGAAGGATGTGCGTTTCAAAAATGGGGGCAACAGACGATTCATCTACATTTTTCAATTGTCCGTCCCTAAGTCCGGACTTGTTTACTTGGCAGATATGTATACTGGAGCTTGGGGGTCGTCATTTTCTAGCGTAGAATAAACATGTAATCATCTGCAAATTTTTGTAATGAGATGCTGGTGGTATTACATACAATAATACATGTAGCCCAGGAGGGTACAGAGTTACATACTGCCCAGCCTGCATATTGTCATCTTTACATGATATCATGTGCTGCAGCTCGATCACCAGCTGTACTGCTGGCCATAATGTGGGGGAGCTCGCCACTGTCTAGGGCACTGCGAGAGATGTAACCCTACTATGTTTAGCAGAAGGGAATTCTTACATACCTAGGTAGTAATATCTTCGTGCACAGGGACTGAGCGCGTTGACAGGGTCATGACAAAAATGATGTTGAACATGAAATGCAGAAGAATAGAGTTAGGGTTAGGGCTGCTTTTTGACTTCACAGAACCCAGTTTTATCCATATCGACAGCCAAACTCTATGAAAACTCTAGATAAAGCTATCATATCAACGTCTAATTCATCGCTTAAAAGTACACAAAAGTATGATCACCTTAGTTGCTATTTTGAACCCTGGGCTTTTCATGAGCATTTGCTGCGCGGGGGCTTATCTCTGGGTCAGGGTTACGATTCTTTCAAGGTTCGGGTGATGAGTTGCCAAAACCGGCGCATCTTGAGGCTGCAAGGGCCGCATGTGGCTTTAATTTTTATCTTGCTCGCTGCCTGAGTAGTTACTCGAGGTGCGTTACTCTCAAATAGGCTTCAGGGTTAACGAACTATCCCATATTCAGACTCAACTTGCTGCTTGCGGAGTTCTTGATTTGCCGGATATGAATATTCTTCAGCGTCAACCATTCTTTCACACAAGGTCTGCCACAACGTGTTCTTTCAGGGTGGGACAAGACTTCAAATGCATCCATTACAGCCAGAGTGCCTACTTGGGACTGAGAAGGGTCGAGCTCCTGAGCCTTTTCGCTATCTCATCGATCAAGGATAAGAAACTACGCTGTAAGCAGCCAATGCGGTTGTTAGGAACGAAGGACATGAAAACGGTCACAAATACTCCGATGTATTTATTTATAAGACACACCTGGGCATTCAGGAAATCCTTCCGTTAACGGTCGATTTGGAGCCAGCATCCTTCTTTTTTGGCCCAATATAGTGGTTTATACGAGTAATTCCACATCTGGAACCGGATCCCTGTCCGAGGGGTAAAGCTGCTGCTACCCAAGGAGGAACTGCTGGTTTTTTCCTCCGGGCTCCTAGCCGCCGGTTGTTAGCGGATATTCAGGTAGTTTGGTCTGTTCATTCTGATTAATCCATCTCAGAGGCTGATAACGGTATCAAAATCTTGATATTGTTCGTTATCTTCTCGTCTATATAGCTCGCCCAAATTACTGCGCTATTTGTGTTCTTGGTTGATATCAGGAAGTTCATTTTCCAAGGGCTTAATTTTCTAGATTGCATCGCTATTATCGCCCTTTGGGGCACGATAACTATCCGATTTTGTCTATCTTACTTGCTTATCATGCGCTCTTCATGCTGGGCAAACGCAATTTGGCTTGCTGGCATTCTGTACCGCCTGCTGCCGACCATTGGTGACAAGGGTTGGTTCCCTCTTGTAACGAGGTGTCAGCTTGACCCATTCGACTGCAATATGGGCTGCGATTTTTGCGGATTTCAACAAAGATTGGGATATCGGTGTTGACCTGGTGGTAATAATTTGCGGTTCCTGCAATTTTTCTCAATCACATACTCGCATGATACCAGCAATAAATATTGCTCGGTCGCTCTTATATTAACTAGTCTCTTTTCCATGCACTCCAGTGGTATTTTTTTCGAAGTCAGGAGGGGAAAACGGTGCAGGTTGGTTTGCCCTTCTCGGTGATTCTTCGGGTTTAGATTTCGCACCTTCGGAAACATCGCCCCCAGGAAATTTTTGAGCGCCTTTGCCCCCTAGAGGTAATTTGGATATATCCACCATTCTCTATGCTGTCATGTTCCACCCCAAGCAACATACTGACCCACAAGCGCGAAGCGAATTTGGAGATTGTTGAAGAGAAATTTCTGGCCATTGTTTAAACCCCAAAGGTGAACATTATCACTTGAGTTTGTGTCCTGGCGTTTTCCAGGAGGCGTCTTTGTTGCCAGAATAAAAAGAATAAAAAGACGAAAGGAACCCTGGAAAGAAAAGAAAAAAAGAGAAAGAGAAAAAAATACAATGTCTCCGGTCCTCTGGGCTCTCTTGCAAATTCACAGACAGGGACCGGAAATGCAAAATCCCGATCCATGGCTGTGAATCCACTATCTGCACAGCAGTGTATTGAGCGGATTATACCCAACGTGGGCGGAATTATTACTGTAGCTTGCTACTTGCATAAGCTACCTACCTACTGAAGGGATGTGGTTCTCTGAATTTGTTTGAAGCAGACCACCAGTGTTATTAAGACATTTTCTCAAGGCTGTCAACGTAGCGAGTGTCGTCGGTGCAGGGCTCAAAAGTTCTTACTGACGTCGTATATCGGATCGCTGGCTCTTTTTATATCTCTGGGAACAATTTCTTTTGCTCACATATCCCTTTAATGACTAACTATCTAGGTAGCAAGTTCTCCTAGTTGCCCCCTGGAGCGATATATTGTTATACAATATCGCCATTCACAGAACCCGGAGCGACTAGGACGAAACATATGCACCAAACGGCTCATCTTCGAAAGAGCGAGAGCTAGCACCGCGCTGAAAGAGTGGTTTATATTTCCAATAGGGGAAAATGCACAGGCAGGTAAACAACCATCCGATATGATGCGCAAAATTGCGATGGTTAAGACAAACAAAAGCTTCCTCTTGAGACCTTGATACTTTCTCTACTCCGTATCATTATACAAATCCTCAAACGCGATTCAACTACGAATTCAACCATGAAAATAAAACTCGGAGGCCGATAGGACGAAGCTGGTAGTTATTCATCAATATGATCGTTCAGCTTGTTTCAGATCAGATCGTATGTAGCCCGAAATGAACGTCCACCTGGCACCGATCTCCTCCCCCGTAGCCCCTAGGTTTCACCATGCAGTAGCTTTCAGAGGACGTAGCAAGCGAGTGGAGTAGCTGAAACATTATTACCCTGTTATTCATGCATTGTAAGCAGAGCAATTCGCAACGCATTTCATATCTGCGAAGCGGTATATTAGTAGGACGTTTGCTATGGCATGAGAAAGGTCGCCCATTGCAGAGGTGGGAATTTCATGTCTTGAATTATAAGAGAAAGATGCAACAATAAGAAAGCAAGAAAAGAAGAGCACGCTCTTATGGCGTGTTAATGAAGAATTTTGATTACATTATCATGCATATTTCGTCTGGCAAAGCCCATGATTCTGTTTTAGAGAGCAAACAGCAAAGGAAGAATTTGAAGGAAGACGCTTATTCCCGAGCATGTTACAAACGGAGAACCAAAAGGACCAAAAGCAAAGGCTTTCCCATAAAGAAGTTTCATACATACCAAACCCTCACGGACCCTCCCACACCATTCCACGTCTATCCTTCTTTCTAGATAATGCTTCTTCCCCCCTCCGAAAACATAAATGCTAATGCAAGGATAAAATATTCAGGGTATCTTTGTACATGATTATCTTGTCAGACTAGCCGCCCAACACTAATATACAATCTCCAAAACGAGATCGGGGCTATCTACCCTCTGGTGCCTCGGGCAGCGCAGCACCATGGCCATTTATCACGCTACCCTGGGTAGGAGGATCAGCATAGGACAGGGGGAAAGCATCGCCCCCGCCTGATGTTGACGCTTTGCGGAATGCTTCACGAGCAAGCATGGTATTGAGAACAGCGCAGTTATAAGCGGCTTCGCCTGGCGGGACTACGACGAATATATATGTATTATCGGTGAACCGACCTAGGAAAACATTAAACTGTGGTGTTTTGGTATGCATAACCAGAAAACTCGCTGATGCCGGTGTAGTATGCGTATTCCTAGCAGCACAGTGCTTGAAAGCCTTCATGATATTCGAGAGTCGTTCGTGACGGTCAAATATAGGGTTCAAGCGGCCGATCTCCGATGCAACGGATGTGACGGTAAGGAATGTTGATCGCTCAAATAATATAATCTCCTCAGCATCGATCTTCTCCGCGAAGGCTTGCAGGAATCTCTCGATGACAGAGAGGTTCGGGATGAGCTTGTGGACAATTCCTGCCCATGCCTTGTACAGGGACTGGTCCCATATACTACTGCCAAATGTATCTATTGCAAAAGACCCGGATCTTGCGCGGATAAGAGAGGAGCGCTCTTCATATATTCGCTGTCGATGTTCCGTCTGGATTAAATCGAGTTTGTGGATGAGGCAGAAGACGAAGGCGTTGGGGCTGAATTCTTGAAGGGCGGTTATGATAGCAAAATAGGTGTCGAGGTCACGTTCGACTTCGCGGGATTCGATGTCAAAGACGTAGATGAGTACAGCGACGTCGGAAAAGATGTTCTCCCGCTGCGATGCGAGATAAGTCTCCATGAATGCATCTTGCCTGGCAACCTCGTAATAAGCCAGTCGTCAGAAAACAAACAGCACCCTCAATCAATGACTCGTAGGAGCAGGGTATGAGTGTTCCATCAATCGCAAAAACTCACCCGCCACAATCCCAGAGATTTAAAGTCAGGTTTCCCATGAACTTGACATGACTGTGCTCCACATCGATCGTAGCTCCTAAGCGGCGGACATCCTTGGCTACATAGTTGCTGAATATGATCGAGCGCATAGATGACTTCCCCGAGCCACTCTTGCCCATAAGTAGGACCTTGCGCTTCTTCTTTCGCATATCCATTGCTGCCGTGCCGTTCGTTATTTTGCTAATGCGAATAAGCTGGGGGCACTCGAGGTATTATCGACTAGGAAGCCAAATGCGCATATCATCGAAGCTTGTGCGGGGGAAGCTGGGGGAAAGGTGAGGTTGCGCTCAGATGCTCCTGGCCTCAATCTTGGCCAAACATCCAATTCATAATTAGGGCGGGAAGTTGCGCATTCGGTTGTTTTGTCCCTACGGTATGCTTCAACGGTTAGACAGCATTGACAGTGGTTGGTTGACATTCGAGAAGCTGGGCAGGGAAAGTTCCAGCCCTGCCCAGTTGACGACAGAGCCACGTGACCTGCTTAGCTCCTGCACGCTCTGCTTTGAATGTTACCAGCGGCATATGCCCACTGGATTCCTATAAAACGAGTGAAGGCCGTGTTTTCTTACAAAAGGCGTGCCGCAGAATGGGCATTTCATAGATATGGTGCTCGCTTCTGCTTTAAACGCTCTACTTGTGCGTTTGAATTAGTTACATATCTACCAACTAACAACTTCCTTCTCCCTCCCCTCCGTCCAAAAAATAAGCAATGACAATGAGCCATATATGACAATGCCGTTGGTTGCGGTCTTATATGTGTACGGCATTTAAATATGAAGGGGATACGAATAGGGATTCAGCAATCCAATATTTTGCAGAAGAAAAAGTTCTCGTCCAGCACCCCTCAGCAACCCTCAATGCGAATATCCAAAAAGGTGGGAATTAAGGTCGAGGCGGATACAAAAATAATATTCGGGGTAGGGAAATGCAGGGTTCAAATAAATGTTAAAATATAAAAAAAAAAGTAAATAAAATAAATGTCGTCGAAGGAGTCCCGTGAGGAGGTATCATTATCATTAAATAAGGTCCAATGTCACCACAAACCACAAAAAAGAAACAGGATGTGAAAAGGCAACAAAGGCTTTCAGGGTTAAAAAACAGTTCCATCAGAGAGAATCATAATCGGGGGCTCTTTAGTGTTTGGCCGAGACACCTCCGCAATTTCACGCCCTCCCTAAACGACATATTAGTGATGTATTATGGGACGACTCTAGATAATCACTACTGACCTTCCAAGTTCCGGCTTCGAGCATTTGAGCGAGAGATAAACGCTCCCCAGCCGGTAGCTCTAATAGACTGTTCACTTCCTCGAGCAACTCGTCCAAGAATCCGACTGTGAGAGCTCTCCATTCCACAATCACGTCATCGTCGGCCGTGAAAAGTGGAACAACTTCCACGTTTGGCTGACCTTTGATCATTGCATTGGATTTATACGCCTGAAGCCCTCGCTCAGCATCCTCGGGCTTGAGGTTCAAGAGGCCCATATCGATGAGAAGTCCTCCGTTCCGATATTCAGGTAGCCCTGTCAAAAGTTCGGTCCCAGAAAATTGAATATTCATTACTTTTGTCATCGGTGCCATGAGTGAGTAGCAGAGCCATTGTGTCAATTTGTGGAACGGAACAATTGTCTCCCAAGGTTTCGCTGCGGGTGACGAGGATAGAATGGAACAGGGCCAAGCGTCTCCGATAGAAACACCATCAATCTGGGTTCGAGACGGGGGCCAAATCGATGATAGGCCGTCCATGAGCACGGACCACAGCGTCGGAATGGAAATGATAGGTACGGATGATGCGAGAGTTGTGTTGTGAGAGAGTAGGTAGTCTGCAAACATTGGTTAGGATAGTGGAATGACGGATTGTGCAGGAAGCATGGTAGACTCCATACCGAGCATGTTTCCTGGCCTTGCATCAACCCCAAAAAGTTCTTGGTTGTTCAATGCTTCTGATAACCGTATCAACAAGCCAGCGCGGCCTTCCAACCCAGGCAGTGGATTATGTTCGGAATGTTGCATTCCCTTCGCAATTAACTCTACAGTGATCTTTTTCAAGCCCGCGCCATCGACTTGGCACGGCTCTGTAGGATCACTACTGAACAAGCCGGTCTTGAACATCTCCAGGCTTGCCACCGCAAGACCTTCACTTCTTCTATAGATTTTTCCGGATTCTTTAGACTTATACGACCACTTACTCCCCGATCCAGCGTCTAACAGGACAGATATGAGAAAGAGGTCAATCAATCGCCTGGTCCGTTCGAACGTGTCAATGGTACTGGGCCATGATTGTAGGAGTTGATTGATTCGAGGTCTCCCGCCAATGTCAAAATGATGCCAACGTCCATGGGCAGGTATGGCATGAAAATCTGGGGCGTAATCGCGCTATAAATTTCCGACCAAAGAATATCAGAAGGGTGGTGACCCAGGCAGGCAGGGAAAGAAACTGGATGGAGATGGTGGAAATCATCCACGTACCTTGATAATGGACGCAACGTATTGAGCCGTGCCCGCAAACTTGCTAAAATCGATATCGAAATGATTCAGTTGGTTCTTCTTCGCTTTCTGCATAACCACCTTCGATCGCTGGCGAACAGCATGGATACTTCGTAGATAGGCCGCTGGGTCTAAGTTGGGGTCTGGTGGGGGTGCGATTGGGACCTCCGGGATTGGCACAGATGCGCCATTTACAGTCTTCATAGACATGGGAACCTTCAGTGATGCATTTGAAGTTCTTGCACTGCTGGATGACATAAAAGACTCGCGGTCGTCTTTCTCGTCGCTGGTGGACAGTTTTGAGTCTTTCCGGCGGAACATAATAACCATGGTAGAGCGCGGGAACGCGCCACAGTTGCTGCAAACCGTACGGAGAGTTAGAGTTCCAGGGGTCGCAACTTTGAAATTGCAGGCTCAGACGGGCCAAAGAATGATATGTATCCCGAGAGTGAGTGAGTCAGTGAGTCAGTGGTGGTGGAA
>LDEV01001236.1:0-24915 GCA_001014755.1 Blastomyces silverae | reverse complement strand
TGGTCGCAGACCCGCCGAACGCCGAGACAACGGTGTCCCGGCTTGGATGCAAACCGAGCGATCTCGCTCCTCAAGCAATCGCGCAGATAGCCGAAGCCCTGCCACGGTAGAAAAGGATACGGCAGCGTTGGCAGCTGAATTCGGCAACAACCTTTTCAAATCGGCCAATTCCCTTTGGAAAAGCGGCACGAAGAAAGTGCAGCAAGCCGTTCAGGAGTTGAATGGCCCGTCTGACCTAAATCAACCGCGCTGGATGCGGGAAACTCCAACTACCTCGGAAACAATGCATTCTGAAGCGCGAGGTAGTAAACCTCCAAAACAGAGTAATTTCACGGATGAAGCGATGCTGCTTGAATCAGGTGCAAGGCCTAGCAAACCCCCCAGACGAAGGGAGGAGCCCTTGCCCATGCCCAAATCAGATATCCTCCGAAACCATTCACCACATGCTGCAGTGCAGAGGGATATGCGACCGCAGATTAGAGAAGACCCTCGAGCTCGGCTCACTCGTCTGACCGCTGAGGAGCAAGCCGCTCAAGCATACATTAGCCCGGCAAGGAGACGGAAGGGAGTTGCAATGCCCCCCGCTTCGGAATCTCAGCCTGACTTGCTCGAAGCACATGGCACGGTGCGCCAACCTCCACGTCCCGCAACAACATCACCCCTTCCCCAAGCCCGTCAAGCTCAGATGCCTAAACCGCTGCCGGTGCGTCCAAAAGCACCTCCACGCGAAATTCCTCAGGTTTCATCTTCAGCCCTTGCGTCCTCACATACTCATCGCCAGAAAGGCTCAGAAGCCTTTAAGCGTGGTGACTATGCTTCTGCCCATACGTCATATTCGAATGCGCTTTCTCATCTTCCGGAGAAGCACCCCATCACGATAATGCTCCTATGTAACCGCGCGGTCACTGGGCTTAAAATTGGCGAATCAAAATCGGCAATCAGCGACGCAGATGCAGCCATGGCAATCATTGGCCCTTCAAGAGGCGAGTCGGAAAAGATCGACTTAGGGAACGGGGAGCCAAGCAAAGACATGAAAGAATTTTTTGGTAAGGCATTGATGAGGAAAGCCGAAGCGCTAGAGCAACTTGAACGGTGGCCTGAAGCCGCCAAGATCTGGCGAGACGCGGTTGAAGCAGGCCACGGAGGTAGCACTAGCATCCAAGGACGAAATAGGTGTGAGAGGGCGGCGGGTATAAACCAACCGACTCCCCGTACATCAACGCCGGTAACGTCCAGCCGTCCGGTACAAGTCAAAAAACCGGCTACTCCCGCAGCTAGTTCCACAGGACACCATGCCAGGCCAGCTGAGGCAGTCTCTCGCCTCCGTGCTGCAAATGAGGCGGCAGACCGAGCTGATAACGAAAAATTCGCCCTCTCTGATTCTGTGGAGGCTCGCATAAACGCATGGAAGGGAGGGAAACAAGACAATCTGCGCGCTCTTTTGGCAAGCTTGGATACTGTTTTGTGGCCGGAAGCTGCGTGGAAGAAGATTAGCATGGCTGAGTTGATTCTGCCCAACAAGGTTAAAATCCAGTATATGAAAGGGATTGCCAAGGTGCATCCGGATAAGGTACGTCAGGGCATGCTAAACTCCATTCTCCCCAGTTGCCCAATTATTCATTTTCTTATTGCAACGTTTGAAGGTTATGGATACTTCGAATTTGGCCTTTGCTGACTGTCCTTTTTTACTTTTGCCCCCGGTAGATCCCCGTTAACGCAACCACCGAGCAGAAAATGATTGCTGGTGCTGTTTTCAGTACATTAAATGAAGCGTGGGATAAATTCAAGAACGAGAATGGGCTATAGAAGCTGATCCTAGAATCTTGTTCTGTTTCACCCTAATGGGCAGCTTGATCCCTTTCCATGGACATGCTCTCCAAACTTTCCGATGTGGCTCCTTCTTCCCAACACATCATTACTTTTGTATGCGCCAACGCCAACATAATTTTGGGTGCTTCCTCGCCTTTATTATGCATCTTTCTCCCCAGCCCCTATTTCATCCTATTATACCATATCTTAAGATCTTTCGCTTTCAAGCTTGCTTGTAGATAGAGCCCCGAGCATTTTGCATTTTTTTTTTTTTTTTGTTGCCACGAGAATAACGATAACAAAGTAGACATTTCTAAGTTTTTGGTTCCTATGATTTCTAGATGATGTTCAATGAAAAATGGCACGGATATTTCCTTGCCGTTCACAAGATAGATGTTCATATATATCGTCGGTATCTTCACCGCCTCGTAATATTAAATGCTTACCCGCGCAAATGATTGTACGGCGAGTGAAAATTCTCAGATATGGCTACCAGTTAATCCAACGTATGGTACCGGCCCTTTCTAATAACTCATACATATATTTTCACTGAGGACATCAAATCATTCCTCCTCCGCTTTCTTTGCCATCTTCTTCTCAGCCTTAGCTTCGCGTTTCATCTGCTTCTTGCTCTTCGGTGCCCCTGACGCACTATCAGCAGCGCGCGATTTCGCAACGCTCGGCCACTTCTCCCGGCACCGACCCTCTTCCTCTTCCGACCATGCGACGGGTAAAATGGCAAAGACAAGATACGACGTGTGGGTCTTGAGGTCAGGCTCGCTGCGATGTATGATATTCCCTTGCTTGTAGGCTGGCACTGGTGGTTGTTCGGAGGGGGTTGTTTGCTTTGACATTAACGATATTGAGGATGATATGTCGCGCTTGTCGCTCCCATCCGGGTCGGCCATTTTGGTATCTTCCTTGATACTACTCTGGCCATAGCCATCGGCACCACTGTAGTTCTCATTTTCTGTTTCGTTTTTGGAAGTGGATGCAGGGCCGCTTTCAGTCTCGCTCTGGACCTGACTGGCATGGAAAGCTTTCCCACGCTCCTCAATGGCTCGAAGTCTGGTTACCGATTCTTCTACATTTCGAGGGCCGGGAATGGTACCTCGACCCCCCTCACCTTCAACCCCGTAACGCTCTCTCCGCACCTCAATGTGGCGATGGGATATTTCAACCATCGATATCGATATCCAGTCAAGTTGCCGCAGCACGCTAACGGTCCGCTGGACTTGTTCCAGGCATGGTGAGAATGTGCAAATATATACTGGTGAAGATGGGTCGAGGGGAGATGGAGATCCATCAGTTGGTTCTCGAACAAGGTGTTTCAGCGCAAGCCATGGAGCTGGGAGGTCCAGGAAGATGGCATTGGCTTTGGGTGATTCGCCTTTGAACGGTTCCCCTAACAAAAACCCCTCATTGTAGACGTCCCGGTGATTCACGTGGACAATACCTTCCAGCCCATGGTCGCGAATCTCTTCGCGAATTTTCACCGCCCGTTGCGCATGGAACTCAAAGCTACAGACTTTCCCAAGATGTTTGTTGCTCGCGGGTTTTGTTTCTGAAGGATATCCGTTAAACACGGCCCGCGCGGCCGCATGGGTGAACGATCCACTTCCTGCGCCTGCTTCAATAAGTATGCTTCCAGGTCTAGCGCGTATCCGGTGTAATATGTAGCTGTAATCGGGGGTATACACTACTTGCGTTCGGTGGGGGAGGGAAGCGGTCCAAGCCTCGGGTGTGGGAGGGAGAAGGTGAATAAAACCGCTGGATGCAGCGACAGCAGCTTTGGGTACCGTTAGTTTCGCATCATCATCATCATTGGCCTCAGATGTATCTATCTCATCTGCTTTCCGCTTTAATGAGGGAGACTGCTTCCTGGGTAATTTGCGCCCCCGGGAGCCTGTGTCGACTTTGGATGCAACAATTTGCGAGCCCCAAGGCTGCCCAATCAATGTGCTGTGTGGAAACGAGCCGAAGCGCGTGTTGGTCACCTTCCCTTCGTCATAACCAAGGTTTTCGTCATCGTGAGTCTTGAGCACCGTGGGCGTCAGCAGATTCCGCCGCAAATGCAGCATGGCCAGAGAATCTGCCTTGGCCGTGGAGCCAGGAGTAAGGAATGGCGACGGCATGGCGAGGCGAACGCCTGTGAAGCAGAGAAGACAATATCCTAAACGATTTTCCAAAATATATATTCCTATAGTAAAAGGGAAGACACAGTTCAAGCTAGCATCTTCGTGTCGCATCCAATGCGGAATGAGAATGCGATAAAAAATTATAGCTGGATTTGGCCAAATAGGGTTTAGGGCAAGACTGCTGCTTTGAGCTCCCCGCAATGCAGCAGAAACAACGCAGCAAACATCCGCAGCCTGACTGACTCACGCCGCTGCCCCTCGTCCACCCCTCGTCTCCCTTCTTTGTTTTCCCGCCTCGTCTCTTCCTCTTGTTCTCCCATGTCTGTCTCTCATTTATGAGGCCCTTCTTCCGCGCCGGTTGCTTATCCAGCTACTTTGACTTAGCCAAAACGCGCCCTGCCCTATTCCGCCCCGTCAACAGCTCCATCCGAGTCACAACCATGTCGACAGCCCGCCAGCAACCGCCGTGGAACCAGCCTAAGCCGCATCCTGAATCCGCTTCGCGTCTACCTCCCTTGAAGATTTACAATTCTCTTACCAGATCGAAAGTCCCATTCGTTCCTCTTGATCCCAATGGCCGAACGGTTACTTGGTATGCGTGCGGTCCGACCGTCTACGACGATGCACATCTAGGCCATGCCAGAAACTATGTCAGCAATGATATTCTACGGCGAATAATGCGCGATTATTTTAAGTTCGATGTCAAGTTTATTATGAATATCACGGATGTGGATGACAAGGTGTGTGTGTGTCTGGAACGAGACTTCACTGATCAAGCGCAGGGCTGATACAAGTGCCAGATTATTTCAAGAGGCCGCCAACAACATTTCTTTACCGAATTCGTATATTCCCACCCTACGGTTGATGATGAAGTTATTGAGATAGTTCGCTCGGCGTATTCCGCTTATCTGGAGAAGAAGCTTCCACAGCTCGAGGCTGGACTAGCTCCGGAGCGCTATAAAGACGAGGTGGAGAAGGTGTACGCTACCATTCTGAATGGTGGAGCTCTTGATGGCAGTGGAAAGCCTGGAGATGATGAAGCAAAATTGAAAATGCATATAAAAACTGCGTCTTCTGCCGCGAATGCGCTCGCAAAAGTATCATCTGCGAAGGACAGTATCCTGAGCGAAACATTTTACAATGATGTCCAGGATGTACTACTGGAATACCTTGATTCAGTTCATGGATCTTCGATACGCGGGGAGGACCGTTCGATTTTCACCAAATTAACGAAGAAGTATGAGGACCGCTTTATGCAGGATGTCCGAGATCTAAACGTCCTAGACCCCGATGCCATTACCCGAGTGACAGAATACATGCCTGAGATCGTGAGTTTCGTCGAGAGAATTGTCGATCATAAATTCGGCTATGTCACTTCTGATGGGTCTGTTTATTTTGACATTACTGCTTTCGAGGCTTCAGGGAATAGTTATGCCAGATTGGAGCCCTGGCATCGGAATGATACGAAACTTCAGGCGGAGGGAGAAGGCGCTCTAACAAAAAAGACAACTGAAAAACGCTCTGCTGCAGATTTCGCTCTTTGGAAGGCCTCAAAAGCTGGTGAACCTAGCTGGCCGAGCCCCTGGGGTGATGGCCGCCCTGGCTGGCATATTGAATGCTCAGCCATGGCATCTGCCAAGCTTGGGAAGCAAATGGATATCCATTCCGGTGGAATTGATCTCGCATTTCCGCATCACGACAATGAGCTGGCTCAAAGTGAAGCTTACTGGCATGAAACCTGCGCTCACGACCACTGGGTGAACTACTTCCTGCATATGGGACACCTTTCTATTCAGGGGTCAAAAATGTCGAAATCACTCAAAAACTTCACCACTATCCGGGAGGCTCTGGATCAAGGTGACTGGACTCCTAGAAGCCTTCGCATCGTTTTCCTATTAGGTGGATGGAAGGATGGAATCGAAATCACAGAGGATCTCGTCAAGGCTGGAAATGCCTGGGAAGAGAAAGCCAACAACTTTTTCATCAAAGCTAAAGATGCAGTGGCACAACAATATGTTGCGCCAGGCTCAGAAGAAAACACTTTAGCCGTCGCACTTAAGTCCGCACAGGATGCTGTACATCAAAGCTTGTGTGATTCGTTTAATACTGCTGGTGCGATGTATGCGATATCGGAACTTATATCCAAATACAACATCGCTGATAAATCCACCTTGCCAATCAAGGATGTCCAGGAAGCTGCAACATGGGTAACATCAATGGTTAACATTTTCGGCCTCAATGGTAGCGCATCACCAACTACAAGTGAAATTGGCTGGTCAGGCATTGATATCCCAGATGCTGCAAAACCTTATCTCTACCCTCTATCCACAATGCGGGATTCTCTTCGAGAAGCTGCCAGAGCCCAGGGCGGAATATCAGAGGAGGCCATAAAAGGCATTGTTGAAAAAGGAACCGCAGCAATCCAACAACCATCCGAGGTGCCTGAAGTGGAAGCGGGGATATACAAAAATCTCCTCTCGGATTTCTGCACAAAAGTCTCCTCCCTCGAGCAGACGAGCTCTATTTCAAAGGAAATCCTTACTCTTTGCGACCGCGTCCGTGACATAGACCTATTTGATCTCGGAGTCTACCTCGAAGACCGCGATAACCAGCCCGCCCTTGTTCGCCCTCTCACCAGGGAATTGATCCAAGCGCGCGAAGAGAAAGCTGCTCGGGCACACCAGAAGCAGATAGAGAAAGAGAATAAAGAAAAGGAGGCACTAAAGAGAGCTGAGAAGGGTAAAATCAGCCACCTCGAGTTATTCCGGACCAGCGAGTTTAGTGCTTGGGACGAGGATGGGCTGCCCACCAGAGACGCAGCCGGGGAAGAAATCACCAAGAGCAGAAGTAAAAAATTGAGGAAGGATTGGGAAAGACAGAAAAAGGCGCATGAAGCATGGTTAGCGAACAATAAAGCGAATCTTTCGTAGATAGAAAATTCATCGGTTTTTGTTTTCAGGATTTCTTCGCTCTAGCATTAACTAAACTTTACTGTTTCAGGGGCTTTTTGACTCTTATCTTTTCCACATAGGTATTCATTCCAGCGTTTATGTTGGGACCCCGTTAAAATAAAGACTCCACGGTCCACAAAGCTCAGCAATAGTGAATGGCGATACATCTCCCCTCAAACACCATACATTGCTCGTTCAGGGCACGTCGAGTTGTATCAGCTCACCCTGGCGCCTAGCAAGTTTTCGATCAAACGCCTGCTCCTGGCTCAAGCCAGCCATTGGCCGAAAAAGCTCACTCGCATATGGGAACTTGATAATGTCCCACCCCTGTTGAAAGTTTAACGACATAGAAGCACCTACATCCGACTCTCACCTTCTCCAACTGTCAACTTACTACCAAGAAGCCCAGTCAGATACCGAGGTACGTATCCCCGTTGTTGAATTTAATAATGGACCTAAATGCTTTCAAAAAAAATCTTACCAACCATGAACTGCGATGGAGCGGGCTTTGCTCGGAGGGCGATTGCGGCGTCCAGCCACGTACTAACTTAGCAAATCCATGAAGTAACCCCAGAGATCCATCGATACAGACAGATGCGGTCTAAGGTCCGCACAATGGCAGTTAACGCATCCACCCCTAATAATAGGAGTAGATCGCCTGCCATCGGTATTATGTCGGCATCTAAGTTCAACATTCAAAAACGGCAGTGGTTTGGAGTGAACCTCAAAGAAGCCTAATCCTAAACGAGCAGATGGATATATGTTCTCCGCTGGTCCCCATTTTACGGCATCAGGTGCGACATGCTTCTCCGCACGATGCAGGCAAAAGATGTATATAATGGGTTTTGAGTCCTGCCTAAGCTAGACCGGTCGTGAATCAGTTGAACATTTCTAAGTTCCTCAATACTCAAAAAAGTTCAATTTTCCTTTACCTTTACACTCCAATTGCCAATTCCCACTAAAAGTTGGCTCTTCACATCATAGAATGATAGTTCTCCGAGTCTAGCCTATCACTGGCTGTACTAGCGGCTTTGGACTTGAACTTTTTGTTCAAGTGCTCCAGAACCGGGATGTTTCTAAGCTTGTCGCACTGAAGGACGCTAACTTTGGACTTGATGTGACAGCCGGCCTTCCCACCCTAAAAGAAATCGCACAGGCAGCACACGCCGCGTGCGGGAGAATCGATATTGTCGTCAACAATGCAGGATACGGAACTGTCGGAGCCATCGAAGAGACGCGATATGTTTGTGCCCATTCGCGTCTTCCGTCCAGGACGGCGGCTTTGTGACAACTAACACGGTTTATCCCACATGTAGTGAAGAGGAGACCCAGGCAATTTTCAACACAAAATGTCTTCGGAGCCTTCAAGTGGTGCGTGCTCTCGCGCCCTATCTAAAGAGCTCCGGCGTAATCGCCAATACTCCAGCGTCGCTGACCGGGTCGGCACTGCTGGCTTCGGGCTCTACTATGGAACAAAGTTCGCCCTGTCCGTTTTCTTTTCTATATATTGAAGAAGAATGCCTGTCCAACCCATTAGCTACCTCGATCCTGCAGCTAAGAGTTTGTGTGCCCAGAAGAAGCTCAGGCCAGCACCCAATCAGGCTAGAACCTCAACTACCCCGGATCAACATAACGCTAAATTTAAGGTTATTTGTCACGTGGTATGCGTCATAGCCGAAATTTCTGTATAAATTTTTCACCGATTTTCTGGTCTCCAGTGTAAAATCGCAGAAAAACAGGCCAATTGGCGGCATGGATCTTTAAAATTTTATTATTAACACGCTTTGGATGGAGGTTTCTTCGGGACCGTGGAGTTTCATTCCCTTATCTTCATTTCTGTCCCTCCCAGGGCCACTACACCTGAGTTTTAATCTATATTCAAACACTCTTGGTCTGTGCCTCGGAGCCTAGTTAAGGCTTCTGTGACGTCCTGTACTATGTTTCCGCCCTCATCAGCTGGGCATTTGGACATTGAGGCACTAAGTGGAATATGCGGGTATGAATTCACTTTTACAAACCCCTTTTAAGTTCAAACTTACACCTGCCTCTAACTTCTCTTCACCCCTTCTCCGCTGTCTACCATCCCTCAGAGAACGTTGCGAATCCATAGGTTGACAATAGATTTTTGACCCAATGATAGCTCCGTTTCTATCGCCTGCTGGGTAGTCGTATTCTCTCCCCAGATCATCGAGAACTTCCGTCGCGGGTCGGCAGATGGCCTCTCCCTCCTATTCCTTGTAGTCTGGCTGGCCGGTGATATATTCAATATCCTGGGCGCAGTACTGCAAGGGGTCTTACCCACGATGATAATCCTAGCCGTATATTATACACTAGCCGATATCGTCTTGCTTTGCCAGTGTTTCTACTACAAGGGCTTTACTCTGTCGGATAGACCCACGAAACGGGATAGCTTCAGCAGCGCAATTTCGAGGCTGTCTCAATCAGAACAGGAGGAACAAGATAACACGGCTGGATCTGGATCGCCGTCAGAGCACTCACCCTTGCTGACCGAAGGCAATCATCCCCTCGAATCTGAAAGCCAACCCATCCATGATCATGAGCAGCGTCACGAACTTGAACCCGAGCAGGAGGAGGGACAAGAACGAATCTTTCATCATCTCCGCCACCACGACCACCTTTCCCCACGCCGGTCATCCCTCTCTACCCTCCGCCAACAAATCTCCACATTAGACGGCACCCATTTATCCCCCACGATGCCGCTAATTGAACCTATAAAACCAACCCCAACTGCCACGCCCACCACCGCACCCCAAACACAGCGCCGTCGCCAAGCTTCTACAACCCTCCAAATAATCGCCTTCAACACCTTTAGTGTCGCCCTCGTCTGTGCCGCAGGTGTGCTAGGCTGGTACGTCAGTGCCAGCTCGTCGCGAAGCACTCGCAGATACCGGCCTCCACCTCGCGACGACAACGCTCTCAAGCCAGACCTCTGGGGCCAAATATTCGGCTACCTATGCGCAGCGCTGTATCTTGGCAGTCGCATTCCGCAGCTGTTGCTGAATTTCAAGCGGAGAAGCACTGAGGGTGTTTCATTATTGTTCTTCCTATTCGCGTGTGTCGGAAACTTGACATATGTGTTATCGATATTTGCGTATTCGCCACAATGTGAGGGGAAGCATGGAGTTTGCCGGCCTGGTGAGCAAGGGGCAATCTATGCTCAGTATATTATGGTTAATGCGTCGTGGTTGTTGGGGAGTTTGGGCACTTTGATTTTGGATTTGGGGATTTTTGCGCAGTTTATTCTGTACAGGGAGAAAGGGGTGGATATTGACGAGGACGACGAGGAAGGGGGGAGCGAGGTTGTTTCTGAGGAGGGCCTTGTGAGCGAGGGGGTGGGGAGCAGAGTAGAAGTGAGGTGACACGACTCATGGGCAACTGACTCGATTGTATTATAGTGCGGCGATTGATGGATGGAGGATTCAAAGGCACAGGTGGGTCTAATTGAATAGATTCAACCGGGGGGGGATTCACCTATATACCCAGCTTTTGCGCGGTAGTATTCAAACGTATTATAATTGAAGATTTATTCACGCCTAAGGACGGGTAATGGACATGACGCATGTACTGTACTATACTATATAGGGAATACTGGATCACATTGGGGGCCTCTTATGATGTAGGAGCTTTTATTCCATTCTGGCGCTTATCTAACTTGTTCAGAGAGTTGTCGATGTGGAATCCTGTTCTAACTATTGCGAAGTGCTCCTGATATTCACTACTTAGAAGGCTGGGTAGAAGCAGTTTCGAGGGAGAGAGGTGATGTGACGCCGGCTACATAAATACACTTTTGCAAAGAGGAAGGATGCATTTTAGTAACCAACCGTGCATATAAAATAACCCGGACACTCACTTACAAAAACATCAGGGTGTTGCTGTCCCGGGACGGCTTAGGAGATAGGAAGTGCTGTCAACCTCAGTCTGCGATGACACTCAGTGGTTTGCAAGTGCCAGGATGGCATGATTTAAAGATATCATAAAGGGAGAGAAAACATGGAAAGCACACTTAATCGTCGTGAGCAAACAACTAAATCATATTCGTCATAAAAAATTATTTCAACTTCTCTATGTGGCTCTGCCAATTTACCCTCAGGAGTATCTGCCTGGTTAGCTTGACCCCCAAAGCCAATTCCTCCCTCACGCTTCCCGGCCCCAAACTCATCCCCTTCGCTTCATGGCGCGATGGCCTGGTATGTTTGACTCATTACTCGATAACAGCCCCTCTAGAGAGACAGAGAGCAAGAAATCATCACCGAACCAACCAACCAATAACTCATTCAGTTTCAATCATCCGAAGGCGGCTTAACCTCCACCTTGCCTTTCCCTACCTCGCCCCAATTCGTACTGAGCGCCGTCCCCTCGCTCTCATAGTAGCTCTTTACCATAGCCCTTCGAGTGTCAGGATCAGCCTTAGCGTACAACTTCTTGAAAAATGAATCTACCGGGTCCCCAGTTCCATAATCTGAATTATCGGACTCAGCACCTTCATCCTCATCGTCGACACTTTCCTTGGCATCCTTGTCAGCTGCGGGAGATTCGTTTTCTGTGTCCTTGGATTCTTTTTTCTTCTTTTTCTTGGTTAGGGAGGAGGCAACTTTATCCCAATCTTTAGGGCCCGTGCGGGATGACGTAGGGTATGAGGGAACCTGGTCAGTAGATGAGGTTACGGTGCTTGGTTGTGGTGCTACGATGGTGGCTGGTGTTATAGTAGGGCTTGTAGTTTCTTTTTTGCCCGGTCGAGGTGTGCCTTCTAGTCCGCCCCATTTTTGACCAGGCTTTTTCTTGCGGAGAATTATTTCTATTTTCGTAGACATCACAGTTGCCTTGGAGCTGGTTGAATCGACGGGTGAAAATAGGGGGTCAAGGTTGAAAGAATAGTCTGAGCCAGAGGCCGTGGGGAATGTTATGGAGAGCTGCGAAGAGTTAGCAACGTTAGACTGAAGACCCGTGAGAAAGATATGGCCAATTCCTTGTACAAGTACATACCGAGTCTTCCTGGATATCAATCTCCGCTTTCTCCTTCGGAACACCTTTCGCATAAAGCGTTATCACCACCGTATCGTGTGTTTGATACCACTCATGTCTTACGTTGGTCGCAATAGGAGCTTGTGGGGGAGGTGCGGTAGAGGGCTGCTGTGGCACGGGTGTAGAAGATAACGCGAGATTTCCTAGCCCAGAAACTCCCTTGCCGCTATCTACAGATCCTTTACTTGCGTCCACATTTCCTGCAGACGTCCCCGCACCCCCCTCCAGCTGCTTGCGGAAAATCTCCTTCAGCTTCGCTTCCTCTGGCACCTTGAGATCAGGATACTCCTTAACGGTAACCTGTAACCGTTCATCGCCCTTCTCCAATTTCCTGATCCAATTCCCTACCTTAATTTCCCAAATATCCAGTTCTTTACTAGTCGTCTTCGCAGACGTGGCGCCGCCACTGCCACTATTCGCCGCCATCGCAGACTCCATGGTATTCGACACGCTCGGGCCAATTTTACCCCTCACGACCTTAAACACAAAGTCCGCATCTCCATACCTCCCTAGCTGATAAAGAACAATAGCCCTGCGCATTTGGCCCGCTAGTATCTGTTCCCGTCTCGCACGCTGCAGACCCAGTGCCACCGCCATTTCGGCATCATGAAGAGCTGCCTGGCCGTTAGGGCCTCCATCCTCCGCGCGGAGGCGTGAGTATGCGGTCGAGCGTTTGATATAGTAGTCTGTGGCGTGGGGGTTGACGATGAGGGCGCGCGTATAGTGTTCGATTGCCGATGGGAAGTTTGAGGCCGAAAGAGCCTTTGTGCCTCGTTGGGCCTCATCCATTGTGAGTTGGTAGGCTCTATGGAACTTGGGGTTGTGTGCAGTTTGCCAGGAGTTACGTTGGAGTGCGGGGGTTGTTGCGTGCTATGAGGCAAAATTATGCGAGCAAGTTAAAAATCATTGCCATCCGCACATGTAATCTCAAAATAATACAGGGCGTGTATATCAGGAGGACGTTAGGGTGGGCGATTTAAAAGGTGATGTTGCCTGGATTTGCTATGATGTTTGAGATGGTGAGCTTCGATGGAGCTTCAGCAGCGGGCAGTCTAAAACCACGTGATAGATTGGTCAGGCTGCCTCAAGAGCGGAGTAAGTTATTTCGCATGAAGATGTACGAATTAAGATCAAATGGTAGTTGATTAATTGAAAAGCTAGCTAAGTGAGCGTTCATACAGATAGGACAAGGCGCAGCGAAGCGCCTGGCATGTGAGAGAAGCTCCCAGTGGAATTCAACAGAAGGATTATTATCTTGCTGATGCAACATATACCCATAATACATCATATTCTAGAACAGAACAGAACCGACAAAGTACACAATTAAAATGATCTAACTTCAAACCGAAATAATCTCTGGCCCTGCCAAACAACATGACCCGCCTGTTTGTATCTTTCCATGGTGAGTTACAGAATTTCTTCGTTGCCGAATTTCCTCGCGTATAGGCCTAAAGCACGTACTGGCCAGTAAAGTTTGTAATTAGGATAGGATATCATGCTAGAAAAAGACAAGGAAAGTTGTTTGTTAGCATTAATCATCGTCCCGAGTTAAGAGTGGGTAGGAATTTCCCCAAAAATCAAAAAGAGAAAGCCATACCATGACTGATTAAATACGCCCTCAATTCCGTTTTGAGACCACTCCCCATTTCTTTCTTGTTTCGTCATAATCAGCTTCATTGCCCTTTTGAGAACTTCCTTGTCTGGATACTCCGCCTCCATCAGCGCGAGACAGGCCCAGGAAGTCTGGACAACTTGTGATGTTTTGTAGTGCGTGTACACTTTCCGCTCAGAACTAAGGTACGACTCTCCCCAGCCGCCGTCGTCCATTTGTTTGTCCACCAAAAATTCACAGCCGCGACGGACCCGCTCGCTATTTGCGTACGTTTCGCCAACAAGTGAAAGACTTTCCAGAGAAAACATGGCCGCGTAAGTGAAACAGACTCCCCAGCTACCATACCAGCTGCCGTCAGCGCGCTGTGATCGGCGAACATAGTCCACTGCTTTGAGTTTTACTCTTTCGATATCTTCTGCGCGGTAATCTGGGAAGAATTTGCTGAAGAAGGATAGTGCTGTCAAGACAGCGGTCGTACATTCGGGATAATCGTATCCTATCATGATGCCGCCGAAAACTTCTGCAGCATTGAGCCACTCAAGATAAGGAGAGCCTCGAGTATTTTCATATTCCGTGAAACCTCCGGTCTTATTCTGCAACGAAATAAGAGTATCAACGGCATCTTGCAGTCTATCATCGGAAATCAAAGCGGGAAAACCATGGACCTTCTGGAGCTGGAGTGCAGCGCGGAGTCCCTCCGCAGTACAGTCACTGACAGTGTATCCCTGTGTTTTGGTACTGAAGGGCCACGCGCCTTTAGTGCGATGGCGGTAGCAGCGCTCTTGTTGAGGTACATTTTCTGTCATCTGATGATCCTCCAAAAACTCCAATGCTTTGAGAAGCATGGGACGCCACTTTGGGTCATCAGCAAAGCCCGCAACATCGATTGCCTGGACTATAAATGATGTATCCCAGACTTGTACTCCATTCGTGCCGTTCATGAGCATGCCTTCGTCTTTCATCCACATGTAGTCGTGCAATCGGTCAATATGACGACGGAAGCTATAACTCCCGGGTCCGTCATGTATGAAACAACAAAGAGTGTTCATCGGTGCATTCACAGGCCCTAGACCGGCATAATCGGTGTTTCGATCTTCCATTGTAATTAACTCCCAAACCCAGTCTTCTGCGCGCTTGGCTAAGGAGGGCCACCTGATGATACTCCAGACGTTCGCGAGTATCCAGAAAAGAAGGTTTAATAGCCAATGTTTTGGGTAATAGTTATCCGCATCCGCAATAGCACCACGATAAGAAGCAAAATTAATAGACGCGTACGGTTGAGTATAAATTTCCTCTCTGAGTTGTCGAGTGAGATCATCCACCGGGTGGGTGAATTTCTTTGAATATATGTACGTCATGGGAAGGAACACTTGACGCATATGGATCCACCATCTCCATGGCGCAAAAGGGACCCAATCTGGAAGCAGCCTGGCAAGAGAGATATCAGTTCTCGAGTTCATCAACCTTAGGCGGGGCTATAGTGGCACACAAACCAGAGTTCTGGTGGGACGGGGTTGACAGCCTCCCATTGCATGACTCCCAAGACACTGAGGAAAAATTTTGCCCAATGAGGAGCGTACAAGGCACCACCAAGTTTATGCAGCATGCCACGAGCCTTAATCATTCTCGGATCCTCTGCACTGGCGCCCAGGATGCGCAATGCGACGTAGTTCATGCTGGTGCCAAAGACAGAGCTGTGGCCCTCGATGTGTAAACCCCAACCTCCATCTTCCGGGTGTTGCCGTGCGAATAAGTACCGCCTGATCTCGACGGCGTACTCAGGAAGAATCGGAGTGCCGGTAACATACCAGGTGAAGATCAAGCCTGGTAGAAGGAACATGGGCCCGCCATATTCGCAGGCCCAATTTCCGGGCTCGAGTTGAAGTTTTGAAAAGAAGGAAAGGCCATTGGATGCTGCGTCCAACGGTGTTTTCGCGGGAGGGAGATCGGGAAGACCCTATATGTAATGTCGTTTAGTATGGCGATGGTGGGTGGGGAGGGAATTGGAGGAGTTGTTGACGAACGGTAGAGAGCCCAAGATGGTACTTGTCCGCAGTGGACTGCGGCCACGCCTTCAATTCCTCGTCAGTCTTCAAATAATGCCAAGTTTGTCGACCACGGTCATCGCGCAGTCTCCATCTCGAATAGTCGGTCTTCTCGTCAGTGTCGAGAGTGCGATTGTTGCCATTCATGGTAGGTTTGGTTCCGGACATCTTCGCGGTAACATCAGGTGGTGATGTTTCTTCTTCCAGGGTTCGCACGGGCAGATATTGGAGCTATATACTCCGTAGTTAGGCGAACAGACCTTCAAATCGCCAGGTATTAATTGAGCTGCCTGGATTGTTGCCGGCCCCCGGCTGCTCGCAGTCCCGAGAAACTTTTGGTTGAAAACAGTGCGGAGAAAGCTTGTTGTTGTTAGTTAGCTCGCACATTTCCAGGGGATTGCCGCGACCCACAGACCAAGATCACATGTCAAGCCATTGATAATCTTATTGATGCACGGATTACTGTGAGAACTAGCAAAATATCATATTTTTTTATCATCTTTTTTTTTCGCCATCTAGTTAACTAGAGCAATGCAGGGCCATTACTCAATAATCTCTGCCTCAGCCTGGTTAACTTCCTCCGTAACCTAACTATGTAACCAAATCAAATCCTTCCCCTGTCGAATCGAATGGATCAAGGATGGAGAGAGAGGCTGATTATATAATCAGATATCACTCTCCTTTTCTATAGATATCAACACCGACGTCGACGCCAACTCATCTTGAAATCTCCCCTTCTTGTCTCCCAGTTTTGTGGGAGACTATCCTCCCGGCCTTACCTCGAGACTCTAGTCAATTCGTTACCTGTGTTCTAATTTTTATCAAGAGATATCTCTGTCGCCACACTCTTGAATGCCCACATTTTCGTACTTCTTGCGGAATATCCCCTTCTTGCTGCTCTGATTACATCTTCGAACCTACAATCGTTCATGATATATATCTTCCATTTCAAGCTTGCGCAAAAGAATACCTCTATTGGCTCCTTTTGCGTGTTCTTTTAAGAATGCATAATTGATTTCATTCCTGTTTCAACGCCGCATCCATATCAAGTCGGAGCCTACCTTCAGGGGTTACAAGTCTACCTTGGACCTAGTAACAATCGCCAGGCAGTCCTTCTTCCATTACGCCTAGTAAATCTTCCATTTTAAAGTCAACCGATACCTTCCATTTCCAGGAATATATATATCTATATCATTTGGTCCCAATGACGTCGGAGCCATCAACCTTGAGCATTCCAAGCCCTCACCCTGGAAATGGGAATGGAAATGGAAATGGACCCCCAGAGGACAAAGTTCGCAAGTTTATTACAGAACTTCTGGGTTCGCTCATAGATGGCCTAACGAGAGCTGACGGATGCCCGTCAATCACTCTAAAACGGCGCTCAAATCAGACCCAATTCTCGGTAAATCCGGAAACCGGAGCTTTACAATGTGACACTGCTGGACCTTCCTGCACCTATTCATGGCCAGGCAAAACTGTTCAAGAAGGCTGGCGTTTTGGTAGGTTACGCCCCAACCCCGATGCGATGCTATGTTTCACGTATTCGTTGGGCTTGAATTAATCTCATTGTTCTTTTTATATCATCCAGCGGTCCTGTTGCGAATCCTTGGACATATATCAGAGGCCATTCGGGGTGATTTCGTTAGTTCGAAGCGGGATATCTACTATCTTGATCCTGTATACTTTGGATCCCAGAGTGTAGTAGACCGATGCATTGACGACATTGCTTGTACGATTGGCGTCGACAGGACAGCGTTGCACGTGGTATTATAAACCAGAATATCCCTTTATCTCGGATGATGGCAACTTGTTCTTGCTAACTTGTTATACAAGGCAGCAGCAGCCAAAGGACTTGTTGTGGGAAACTTCAACATCACACTTAATGACAGCTCCGTGGTAGACCCGGGTGTCCATTCTGAGGTTGCCTTTGCTAGTCCAGGAAGCTCGTTTGCACGGGTTATTGACATGTATATATAGGGCATGCTCGTTCCTCGGGCTGAAACTGTCAGGAACATCGATATCTCACCTGTTCGATGGATTCTGGTTATCGAGAAAGAGGTAAGATAGCAATGTACCATACAGGTGTAACGACAAGTTTACAACCGGGTCTCGACACTAACAAATCAAATATGAAAGGCGACATTCCACAGGTTGGCAACTGTTAACTACCACAAAACGTCTGCGGCCGGGCCAGGGATCCTTATCACAGTAAGGACAACCCCCCCCTTAGAATTTCCCCTTTCCCCTTCATCTTCCAATCAACCGTGAGTATTCTAAAATCGCAATAATGTTCAGGCGAAGGGGTACCCAGACATCTGCACCCGTGCATTCCTCCACTTATTATCCAGAACCGCAGGACCAGTATCAGGAGCATTACGCTCCACCCACCCTCCTATTTTCATGCTCGTTGACAGCGACCCAGACGGCATTGCTATCATGTCAACCTATAAATACGGCTCGAGGGCGCAGGCACATGACAACTCCAACCTCACCGTTCATAAAATGCAGTGGCTTGGCCTTCAATCCTCCGAAGTTGCTTCTAGAATTGAAGTACATCAGCAGGATGATGACGTTCTAATTCCGCTGACTTCGCGTGACCGGAAGAAGGCTCAGAACATGTTGTCCCGAAGCCCTGTTTTCGCAGAGGATGGGCCAGAGCCGGCGTGGAGAGGGGAGCTGCAACATATGCTCATGTCGAATGTCAAAGCGGAGATTGAGGTGTTGTATGAGCGGGAGGGGGGGATTGAGAGATGGCTGGACAGGAAGTTGCAGACATTGATCTGAGAGGGTGTTCTGAACCGTTTGGGGGGAGATCTGGCGAGAGATATAGGGAAGAAGGCAACGGTGATAGTATAAAAATCGCTGTATAAGAACAAAAACCAGTCCATAAAAACTCCACGCCCAATGAACTAAAACTAATGAATCTCTCAAATAATCAAACAAATCATGTATCCACCAATCCTTACCCCGCCCGAAAATGAAATACAAAAGCGCCATTAACTCATATTCTATCAAAACCCCTACTCCTCCAGCCCCTTCCCCCCTCGTATCCAAATCTCAAAGCCCTAAACTCCTCCTAACCTCACTACGCACTCTCTTCTCGTACTCGCCCCTCTGATCCCGCCACATCTTCGCCGCCTCCACATTTGCCGGGCTCTCGTCATTTGGCTCCGCAAGCATACTCATGACGGAAATAAGAATCTTCTCGACGGATTGGATGGGGCTCCAGCGCTCCGACGCATGCTCGTAGTGGTTCGGGTCGTCCCCTGGCGGATGCAGGATGGAGATGCACACGGTGCCGTTGGGGTATACTACAGTTAAAGGAAACAAAGCATAGTTAGCCACTTTGTAATGTGTTCTACATTGAACATGGTAATATCTTATCCAGTGTGCTGCTCGCTACAGCGCGCCATCCATCATCATCCAAGCATAGAAGCGTAGACCAGGGGGGATATTATTATGTATTATTCACATACCATTCGGATGCCAAACCCCGCCACCCAGAAACTTCATCGTGGGCGGGCTGAGCGGGTAATCTCTAGGGAACTTGAGTTCAGCAGCGAACACGCCGCCTTCAAACGGTGTGTCCTCGGGGCCCTGGATCAGCGCCTCCCAGTGGAACATGTCATCTTCGCTGACGGGCCCGGCTGTAATGCCGTCTGGTGGGCTGGTGGAGAGGAGCTTGTATTCGTGGAAAAGGCGCTTTTGGGCGACAGAGGTGGCCATGATTGTATAGTTTTCGTAGTGTGTATGTTGCTCTTTGGGCCCTGTAGAGGGGTTGCGGATTGCGGGGAAAAGTTTGGTTTGGCGATGTGGTACGTGGTGGTGGCGGTTGGCGTTTTGGGGGTGAGCGGGCTTCCTGCAACAGAGGTGTTGGTGGGATGGGGATGGCCTTTTAACAGGGCGTTATTTTGGGTATTGCGGAGTTAGTAAAAAAGAAAAGGAAAAAAGCGAGAGGATGGAAGGGTTGGATATGTTTTGCAAGTTCCGGCTAGGAGAGTTGAAGTGATATGGTATTTGCCGTGTGATGTCTAACTAAATACTTAAGTTTCCCAATCCAGGAACGCATCATAGCTGGAAGGTCTAATGTCATCAGATCGGACCACATTCGGACAACGACAACAGAAAAAACCCCAAAGCAAATAATTAGTACATGTAGATATTAAACATTGTGTTGCAATATAGAGCAGTAAGTCTGGTAGCAATATCTATGATATGTCTCAAGAAGAATATGGACACAAATGCCTTTCTTTCTTTGCACTGGTCTATGCAAGCCCTCTAAAAAATGGTATCTAAAGGGGATATAAAAATACAAATATTATATACAAAATTCCGCCAGATGCGGTGTAATATGGGAGATATATCAAAAGAAATCCCCCCACCCATCGCCGTCCCCATCGCCATCGCCTCCGTCCTCTTCACCCCGCCCACCATTACTTCCATCTGCGCCACCACCTGGGCCTCCGCCGTCTCTATTCCACCAATCCTGCCCACTCTCCCCCCAGACCTCCTCGTCTTGGTAGCCCCCCTCTTCCGGCGGTGGGTGTTCTTGCGATTGTTGTGTTTCATCTGGCTGCTGTTGATTGTCAGGGGATGCACCTCTTTGCATAGCTTCGTATCCAGCAATAGTTCCAGCCCCAGCAACACCTCTCCCGATTGCGCCTGCAGCACCTTCCGCAGCAGCGCCTTCAACGGCCCCTCCGGCAGCACCACCGGCAGCACCACCCGCACCTCCTTCAGCTGCTCCGCCACCCATCCCGAAAAATGGAATGGGCAAACCTCCACCAGACGAGCTATGGCGGCTGAAATAATCGAAGTCGATTGTGACGGCGGTGGCAAGCATCACAGCGCGTTGATCCAGGGTCATCCCGCTCCTATCGCTGCTATCATACAGTGGGTGTGATTCTTTATGCGTCTGGGAGACGATATGTTGTCGATCTCGCTCCTCCGCTAACGCTGCGGCGTCCATCCGAAGCGCATACATGCCGGTATCTGTAAATAGCTCGCGAGCAAAGCCGACAAAGTTACGATTCACGGATCCGATGAGCCGTGAATCTGCGGATCGGAGAGAGAAATCCCATGACAGGAATGGTTCGTCTACGTAGGCAAACTGGCCGAATTCGCCGGATGCTCCGGGTGCAGAAGTGCCGGCAACTTGTAATTGTTGAGATTGGGAAAGGTCTGCGTTCGATAGAGGTATGTGTTTGGTGTGGAGATCGGTCTCCGGAGTCGGATTTGGATGGAATAGGAAGAGGTTGTATTTTCGTCGCAGAGGAGCCCATTGAGAATGGGTTTCACCAACCACGCGCATATCTGCAAGGTCAAGGGAGGATATTCGCGCTGAATCGCCTGAGGTAGCTGCAACAAGGGGTCCCGCAGCGGTGGTCTGGACGGCGGTTGAGGATGAATGGGATGAAGAGGCTACGTCTAGCGGATCGTAAACTCGGATTCGACTATTTATCCATGAGAAGGGCCGGTGAAACTAGGGAAAACAGTTAGCACAAATGGTATAAATTAAAATATTACCCAGGGCAAGTAACATACACGTAGGACTTCATTTTCATGTTTGTCAAAGACATGAGTGACAAACGCGCGATGCGTTCGAAACCATTGACGAGCTAGCATACTACCCATACCATTCCCCTGCTCGGCTATATATCCGACATGGTTCCCTTGCGCATCCAATATTGTATACCGGTTGGCTTGTTCGAAACCACTGTACCATATCAGTAAAAAATGGCCCCTTGTGAAGGATGTATCAACGCAAGTTGAATGAAGGGTCGACGTACAGGAGCACATTCATCATCTCCAGCTGCCTCTGGACAACCAAGCCGGAGTTTGCCAGGAGCCCCGCAGCCGGATGGGTCTCCTTAAGCACTGCATTTGGGTCTTCTGGGATGTGAACGGGTGAGAGAAGTGTGTTGTCTTGCGGGTTGGTATCCCGTAGTGTTGCGGAGACAGATTCTTGCGCCGAGGCGGGGGGGTTTTCAGGTCCGGGTTGCGCATTCGCCTGGTCTCCCCGGCCCGGAGGAGGTATGGAATTCCGCTGATTCGGGATATTTTGAGGTTTCTGGCGGAGGGGCGTTATTCGTGAGCCTTTCCTTGACCACGGGTTTGATCTAAACGAAGCTGCCCGGGTGCCAAACGAGGGGCGGGGTGCGGGTAGCTTCAGTCGCTGGCACCACATGGTAGCAAAGCGGACATAATAATAATCAGAGGGAGGAAGATTGAAGATATCACTCCAAGTCTATATAATGAAGTTTTGAGGTTTGTGTACGGGTGCAGGACAAACAAATGTATTTAACATGTGGCGTTGCGATGGAAGTAGATCGAACACAGAAGCTTCGGATTTCAGCTGGAGACAAATGTTGCCTATGATGCCATGTCTTGGCACCGCGAGCGACAGCTAAATTTATTGTTTTTTGATCTCGAAAGATTAAATACATTTTCAAGTGCACAGCACTCGAGTGAAAAGCAAAAGAATAGCTCTAAATATATTCATAATCCACGGAAAAATATCTCATAAGTGTCATTGCCCATATAGTCCTGTCACCTATTACTCCGCCAGATTTCCGTAATGCGCCCATCTTGCTGGCGCCGCGAGGGGAGGGTATGCAAATACAACGACCACAAAATCTCTGACGTGAATATAAAATTCTCGCTACTACCTATGCAATCGTGGATAGAGATATGCGGTGCCGAAGACAGGGAGCTAAATGTGTAGCATATCGCATAACGGGGTATATATAAAAAATCGCGTTCAAGTCAACCGACGATTGAATTCACAGCAATCCTTTCCTGGCCAATTCGACCTTCCTTGCGGCTTCACCAGGCTTGAACCCACCCTTCGACACACAAATTGCGCTTCCGTCACCTAGTTCGAATTTATCTTCGACGCCTGGGTGTTGACAGGGACAATGGTGTGGAACAGAGACGCAGGCTAGAGTTCCGGGGCAGAGATAGTCCGAACATCGTGCTGAAGAGAGTCAGCCGTTAGCATTCAGCTCTAAAAATAAACATCCTGGGAAATAATGAATGTATAGATATATGAAATGGGTCATACCACCGTCATAGGTTCGTTGGTACCAGGTGCTATCACTGGGGACATTGTGTTCTCGGGACTCCTGTTGCTGTTGTCCGCCGCCAAACATTTGCTCGAAGAATTGGAATTGGGCTCGGGCGCCCGTTGCAAGAAATAGAAAACCCAAGAGGGTGCCGGTGATTATGTGGATCATTTTGGCGCTTTTTCTTTTGTAGTTTGTATAGACTGACAGCTGTCTTTAAATTGCTCCTGTTATATAAATTTTGGCCAGTATATAATCACGTGATACTTAGTTATCACATGACCCGGCCCGATCCCGACGTCGAAGAAAAAGTGAAGCTTCAAACATATCAGACGCCTCGAGAATCTCATTACCAACACCAATTGCAACAATCGCGTCGCCCCGAGATCGAGGCTGAGGAGCTAGATATATATGTCTATCTAGTCTCGATCCCCTTTATGCTGCCATGATCCAACCTCAATTCCGCGCCCCATTGCGGGTTCTCGACTCCGTTTTCGCCCCATCCACATCTCTCCTCCGCAACCAACAATCCACACGATCGCTATCACATCTCTCGCGAAAAACGACCGGCAGCCCCAGCGGTACGGCGCTATCTCTCCCCTCCACCTCTCGTTCCTGTATTCTCCTCCTTCAACAACAACGACAACCCCAATTTCCATCCCGCACCACCATCCCCCAATCCCAGCTTCAGGTCCGCTATGCCTCCCACGCCACCCAAGGCCGTGCCAACAACGGCACCAAAAATGGCGCAGGCAGACGCCTCGGCGCAAAAAAGTCCGGGGACCAATATGTGATTCCTGGAAACATCATCTTCCGCCAACGCGGCTCCAAATGGTTTCCTGGCGAAAACTGTGGCATGGGCCGCGACCATACCATCTACTCGCTTGCCACGGGCTATGTCAAATACTACACTGATCCAGAACGCCACCCAGACCGCCAATACATCGGCGTCGCCTTTGATAAATCCGACAAGTTCCCCTTACCCCGGAACGCCGTTACCAAGAGACGGCTTGGGATGGTGGCGGTCCCCAGGGATATCGAGCAGGAGAAGGCTAATAAGGCGGCCAAGGAGGCGGAGATTGTGCCTACGCTTAGACCGGGCTATATGTACCGTGTTGCCAACTGGCAAATTGGTCGTGTGGCAGAGCGTGCGGGAGTTCGGGTGCCTGAGTGGGATAAGAAGGATCGTTTTGCCGCGTGGAGGAGGAGGATGGAAAGGAGGAAGATTGCGGCGCAGTTGAAGGATGCTAAGTCGAAGAGGAAGGGGAAGAAGAATAAGGCATAGATGTAGAGGGATCATGTTTGAATAAGAACACGGATTCGTAGCAGCTTTATTCTTAGCTTGGTAGACGGAGTTGCACTTTTTTCTTTCTTTTCTCATGGCTCATTTGTTTCTTTGATTGTATATTAGAACGAGAGGACTTTGACTGGAATATATTTTCTTTCTTCGTTATACTGTTTGTTTTTATTATTCATGCACTCCGAACATTAACCTTCGTGGCTCCTAAATCCCTAAGCACATGTCGACTCGCTCTCCAGACAATGAAAATGCGATATAACTATTCATTCTGATTTTCCAGCTGTGGAAAACCCAGACATGCATACAACGGCACTGGTCATTCAAGGGCAGAGGAGAAAGAAGAAACAGTAATCTACCCAAGCCAACCGTGAAAATTCCCCCGGGGGCAAGAAGATGAACTGGGGTATTACGCTATAAAGTATTGAGGAGCTGTAAAAATGGTGAGACCCGGGGGGTGAGAGAAATGCTGAAAATGGAATAGAAATAAAACCATGGCGAAATGTAGTGGGCGAACCCATATAAAAACTGAAAGTTAATAAGGGCTGGGGGAGAAAAGGAAATGGTAGATTGTTAACATAAGCGCAGGACATCAAATCAACTGGCTGAACGGGGCGAAGGGGGCGTTATAATCTATCAGTACTTTATATCCTTGACAGAGGATAACAGAGAATAAATAGAAAGATACGAACATAAGCAGCAAATCCAGCGAGAAACATTTTGTAACAAAGCAAAACACATCCGGAGGAAAGGGATAATGAAATGCGAATTAACCAGAAGTTATACCTTTGTGAACGAACTGCGATTGGGTGCGTAATTCCTTTTTGGCCATCATATTCGTCATCTTCATGACCTGATCACGGTTCAAACAACTTCCCCAAAATCAGACTCTGGCAAATAAATTCATTATCCAAAATCCTCACAGTTCTTCCATTAACAGACACATCACTACCGCC